>JANIVW010000062.1:0-79175 GCA_030555995.1 Isabelozyma heimii
TCGCTCTACAGACACATTTGTCGGAATTGGGGGGTTTACAGGGGGTGAAGCAGACAATTTCTCAACCGGAGCTCTATTCCATGCAGATAATTTCTGTTATTTTGGCGTGGGAAATTGTTTGCTGGAATTGACGTGGAAAAACTATGGTTAAAAGAGGGTGAGATGGCCGACCAATGATGTTGCTCCCGAACCAGGAAGAGTTCGGTTCCGACCACCAGGATGTGTGTCCTACAGAAGTCCGACAGACTCCGCGCCGACACAAATCAGACACAGACACGTGACTGATCACGTGTTTATATATCCGTACACCAAATATCTACAAACCCGTAAACCAGGATATTCAGTATCCGTACACCAATGCAATTGTGGTCGAGAGTGGTGCAGCCATGGTATCTCCTCAAACAACTACCTGGCTTACTCGAAATGATTGTCGTCAATTACCTGGAGCCGTTGCTTGACTTGCATCCGAGTGTTTGCCCCTATTTATTGTGAGAAAAAAAAAAACGTGTTGGGTTGCACATGCTTTTGTTTATGCCCGGGAGAGAATGTGGCAGGCACTTCGCCGAAATTTCGCCGGATAAGTGTGATTTTCAGCTAAACGGGAAAAATATGCGGTGCTTGATTTGGCAACAGCAGAAGTGCACTACAACCAACAATAGAGACCTAAGAGGGGAGGACCACAAAAAAAGAAACACGAATTTATTTACAATCGGTGGAATCTCGCCGAAATAATTCTGAAGTGTATAAATAGGGGCGGGATTTTCCTGCTTTCTAATAACATACTTCCTTTTTCTCTTCTAGTTATCAATCCGTTCTCTCTCTACCATGTCTGCAAACATTCAATTTAATTCTACCAAATCCGTTAAGAAGGATAATGCATTATATACCAAATTCACCTACGAGAACTCGGTGGTGAAAAAGAACGAAGTGGGTACCTTTGATGTTACCCCTACTTCAATTGACTACGAATTCAAAGTTGATTTGGAAGTCAAGAAAACCGGGTTGATGTTGGTTGGTTTTGGTGGTAACAATGGTACTACCTTGTTAGCCTCGGTGTTGGCTAACAAGCACAACATTTCTTTTGAAAACAAGGAAGGGGTTATCAAGCCAAACTACTACGGTTCTGTTACCCAATCTTCCACCATCAAATTGGGTGTTGATGCTGAAGGTAACGACGTTTACGCCCCATTCAACTCCATCTTACCATTCGTCAACCCTAACGATTTGGTTGTTGGTGGTTGGGATATCTCCAAGTTAAACATTGGTGATGCTATGAAGAGAGCCAAAGTTTTGGATACTGATTTACAAAAACAAATTTATCCACGTGTCAAGGATATCACTCCATTGAAGTCTGTCTACTATCCTGATTTCATTGCCTTGAACCAAAAGGATAGAGCCGATAACGTTTCTAACGTTGATGCTGATGGTAAACTTACCACCAAACAAAAATGGGCCGACGTTGAAAAAGTTAGAAAGGATATTGCTGACTTCAAAAAAGCCAACGATTTGGATAAAGTGATTGTTTTATGGACCGCCAACACCGAAAGATACGCTGATGTTATCGATGGTGTTAACGACACTGCAAGCAACTTGATTCAATCTATTAAAGACAACCATGACGAGATTGCTCCATCCACTGTTTTCGCAGTTGCTTGTATTTTGGATGGTATTCCATACATCAATGGTTCCCCTCAAAACACCTTCGTTCCTGGGGTGATTGAATTAGCTGAAAAATACAAGAGCTTCATTGGTGGTGATGACTTCAAGAGTGGACAAACCAAAATCAAATCGGTCTTGGCCCAATTCTTGGTTGATGCTGGTATTAGACCAGTTTCCATCGCTTCTTACAACCACTTAGGTAACAACGATGGTTACAACTTGTCTGCACCAAAACAATTCAGATCCAAAGAAATCAGTAAATCTTCGGTTGTTGATGACATCATTGAGTCTAATGAGATCTTATACAACGACGAAAAGGGAAAGAAAATCGATCACTGTATTGTGATCAAGTACTTGCCAGCCGTTGGTGACTCTAAGGTTGCCATGGATGAATACTACAGTGAATTGATGTTGGGAGGACACAACAAGATCAGTATCCACAATGTTTGTGAAGACTCGTTATTGGCTACTCCATTAATCATTGATTTAGTTGTGATGGCTGAATTTTTCTCGAGAGTTAGCTACAGAAGAGAAGATGGTGCTGAAGATTACGAAGACTTCTATGCTGTGTTGACCTTATTAAGTTATTGGTTGAAGGCTCCATTGAGCAAACCTGGATTCAAAGTCATCAATGGTTTAAACAAACAGAGATTGGCTATTGAAAACTTGTTGAGATTGTTGGTGGGATTACCCGTTAACAATGAATTGAGATTCGAAGAAAGATTGGTTTTATAGATCTGGCATAAATAGGTTAATCGAATAATTAATACTGACATCACACGAGCACACGGCACAGCTGTGGATTCGGCACTACACCAGCACTACATCAGAAGTCATTGGCTGTGGATTCGGCACTACATCAGCACTCAACAGCAGTTCATTAGCTGCGGATTCGGCAAACATCGGACATTCGGCTGAACTACACCAGCATTTGGTAGACCTCCCTCGGCATCTCATGCACCTATTGATGATCGACGCACCCCTTGATGCACTGGCTCACCCGTGCACCAGGATCTATTACATCACTGCCGTGTCTCTGTCGACCTTGCTGGAGGTTCTGCCCTGCGAGAGGACCATCTCACGAGCCAGCTCCGTCGATCCACGCTTTCCCCGGCCAAAAAAGCGCTTCGGCTATCAGTCCAATTGATGCAAAATAACCTCGGTGGGTGCGACAAAAACAATTTCCTAATCGGGGTATCGGAGATTGCTAAATGTTGGGAAAGAAAATAGAAAAAATAATCATCCGCGACTCGAAAAATACCCAACATTCGAATCCATATACAAACGTCAAATGCAGACAAGCCTTTTTTGTAACATGATGACTAGGGGAGAAATCAGACATTTAAGTAGAGTAGAAAATCTGTCTTGTGATTTCTCCTCACCCTGCATTTTGCCACTGTCTGAAATGCATGTTGTGTCCGAATACAGCAATCTCCATCATCGACTCCTCTCTCCAGGTACGCTTTCTACGTTTACGGTTAGTAACAAACGTCAGTAATAAGCAGGACAAAAAAAAAAAAAATAACTCTGCTTTGCGCTTCGAGAAATTTTATAAAAACTAGCAATTTTGTCCGTCTCCTCCCCCCCACTTGTACTTTTTCCCTCTCTTTCCTTTCCTTTTCTTTAGACCTTTTTACCTTGATATATCTCCTTGTATATATTGAAGCATCACATCAATTGGCGTCTCAATTGATAACTACCAACTAAACTTGTCCCAATTCTTCGATAATGGCCCCTCTTACCGTCGCCGTCGGGGAAGCTAAACCCGGTGAAACTGCTCCAAGAAGAAAGGCTTCTCAAAAAGCTGGCGCTTTGGAAAGACCCACTGATTCTAAAGCTACAACCATTCCAGAATTCTTCCAAGAATGTGTCGAAAGACAAGGTAACCGTAATGCGATGGGTTGGAGAGATTTACTTGAGGTTCATGTTGAAACCAAGAAAATAACTAAGATCATCGACGGAAAGGAAACCGAAGTCGATAAAGATTGGACTTTCTATGAATACTCGCCCTATCACTTCCTAACCTTCCCAGAATTATCCAAGTTAATCAATAACTATGGTAAAGGATTGGTCGAATTCGGCTTAAAACCCAACCAACAATCCAAGTTGCACATCTACGCCTCCACCTCCCACAAGTGGATGCAAACTTTCTTGGCAGCCCAAACCCAAGACATCCCAGTTGTTACTGCGTATGATACTTTGGGAGAATCTGGTTTAACCCACTCTATGGTTGCTACCGATACTAATGCTGTGTTCACCGATAATGCTTTATTGTCGACATTAGTCAAGCCTTTACAAAAAGCTACTTCATTGAAATATATCATTCATTTTGATCCAATTGACCCTAACGACAAACGTCAAGGTGGTAAACTCTACCAAGATGCTAAAGCAGCCGTCGAAAAAATCTCCGAGGTTAGACCTGATATCAAATTCATCTCATACGATGACGTTCTTAAATTGGGTGAATCGTCCTCTGTTGAACCAGTTACCAATATAAACAAGGAAGATTTGGCTTGCATCATGTACACTTCTGGTTCCTCTGGTGATCCAAAGGGTGTCAAAATCACTCATGCCAACATCTTGGCTGCCCTCGGGGGTATAAGTACCAATGCTGGTCGTGATTTGGTGCAAAATACCGATCGAGTGGTTGCTTTCTTACCTTTGGCTCATATTTTCGAATTGTTATTCGAATTGACAGGATTCTGGTGGGGAAGTTGTCTTGGTTATGCCAACGTTAAGACCTTAACTGATGCTTCTTGTAAAAACTGTAACTCTGATTTAGTGGAATTCAAACCTACAATTATGGTTGGAGTCGCTGCCGTTTGGGAATCGGTTCGTAAAGGAGTTTTGGCTAAGATTAAAACTTTGTCGCCATTGGTGCAGAAAATCTTCTGGACTGCTTTTAGAGCCAAGGCTACCATGTCTCACTATCACATCCCTGGTGGATCCGTATTCGATGTCCTTTTCAAGAAAGTTAAAGCTGCCACCGGGGGTCATTTGAAGTTTGTCTTGAATGGTGGTTCTCCAATTTCTAAGGATGCCCAACTTTTCATTTCCACCTTGATTTGTCCTATGTTGGTTGGTTACGGTTTAACTGAAACTTGCGCAAACTCTGCTATTGTCGAACATCAACATCTCGAAATGAACGTGGTAGGTACGTTAACTGGGGCTATCACCGCTAAATTAGTTGATGTTGCTGACGCAGGTTACTTTGCCAAGAACAACCAAGGGGAAATTTTACTTAAGGGTAAATGTATTATGAGTGAATACTATAAAAATGAAAAGGAAACCAAGGAAGCTTTCACCGAAGATGGCTGGTTCCAAACCGGTGATATTGGTGAATGGACCGCATCTGGTGCTTTAAAGATCATTGATCGTAAGAAGAATTTGGTTAAAACATTAAATGGTGAATATATTGCTTTGGAAAAATTAGAATCTGTTTACAGATCTAACCCAATTGTTTTGAACCTTTGTTGTTATGCTGATCAATCCAAAGTTAAAGCAATTGCTATCATCTTACCAAATGGTGCTCATTTCAAATCATTCTTGGTTGACGAAAACGTTTACTCGGCTTCTGACATCGAATCAAAAGATTTATCATACTTATGTGACGATAAAAAAGTTATTAAAGCAGTTACTAAGTCTTTGATCCAAACAGGAAAATCGCAAGGATTAAAAGGTATTGAATTGATCCAAAGTGTTGTTATTTTGGACGATGAATGGACTCCTCAAAATGGATATGTTACTTCTGCCCAAAAATTACAAAGAAAGAAGATTTTGGCTTCTTGCCAAGATAAAGTTGATGCTGCTTACGCCAACTCTTAGGTTATGTTCTTTTTCTTTATTCTTGTATTGGTGGTAAGGTAGTTTCATTTCCTATTTATTAATCACATTTATCAATTATTTAAGGCCTGATTTTAGGGGACTTCAGCCTATTTGTCTTTTTTGAAATTTCCAATCTGATTTTGATTCAGATTACCTCGTTATGGCTTGAATTTTGACTCAACATGGGAGCGGGTTCAAACTTGATCCCGAATTAGTTACTAATGCTTAGGAAAGTTATATCGTTTTAATAAATATTGTTCACATTAAAAAAAACTATGAGGTTTCTATTAAAAAATCATTTGATGCCTTTCTAACTTTACATAGTAATCTCTATATACTAGTAATTTTCACTCAGAACTATTTCTATCAAATACTATTAGACTAACCTCCATATACCTCGTCAAAGGCCTTTCTAATTTGTCTAAGGTCAAACTCAGCATACAAACATAGTTGAAGTAATATTCTTGCCTTTTGGGGATTTAAACAACCTCCTGCAATCAAATAGTCATTACCAGGAATTTTTGGTAAGGAGCCTTTGGTGACAGAGCCATCCATCGATCTCTTGGAGTAAATGATTGGAAGCTTCTTTTTAGTGGAAATTTCAGCAAGATGTTCGTTAGTAGAGTCCGATAATGAGCCTGCACCCATTGTGGCCATAATCAAGCCTTGACAATTGTCTGTGTGGTTAATTGCCAATTCAATTAACTTATTATCGAACCCTTGATGAGCATACAAAATTGGAATATTCGGTAAAGTTTCAGTATCAGTTTTTAAATTAAACATTTTCAAACCGGTAGGTATGTTTGGAGGAAAATAAAACTGAACTTCGTTATTAACGAAATTTCCCAAGTACCCTTGACCCAATGATTTGAAAGTATCCAAGGAGTTAGCGTCCGATTTTGTTATATAGTAACCAGAACCGATTCTATCATTTAAAGTAACCAAAATTCCTCTTTTCCTACTTTGCTTGTTAGCAGCAACAACACATGCCTGATACAAGTTCATTTCCCCATCGGAAGAAATACTACTCGAAGGTCTCATACTTCCACACATTACAATGGGTTTGTTAGTAAGGATGGTTGATTGTAAGAAGAACGCAGTCTCTTCACAGGTATCAGTTCCGTGCGTTATAACAATACCATCGAAGTAGTGAAGATCCTCTATGACTTTATTTCTTAAAACAAGTAACTCATTGGTGGTGAATTCTTTAGAATCAAGATTAAACACCTGCTCAAAGTGTAGCTCACAAGTGTGAGACAAATCAGGAATGGATTGGATCAAGTTCTCAATGGACAAATCAACTTTATAACCTGCAGTCTGAGAAGAAGATGTTCCCTTAGATGCTATAGTACCACCGGTTCCCAACACTTTGATGAGCGGAAGTCTATCATCAATACTCGCTGTCTCATCATCAGTACCTGCCACAGAATTCGATCTGAACCTAACTTTGAACACCAGATGATCATCCTGGATCTCCTCTTGAATGTCAAACGGCACTGAATCCTTCGACATATTGCAAATGGTGGTGAGGGCTCAATTACTATTTCCTGGAACCACTGCTGTTTTATACTCCACCGACATATTTGCGCTCCGATGAGATGCCTTGCAACCGTGCATTTTCCGCTCACTCATACAAGGCAAAAGGATCTACGGAGAGGAAAAACGAGATCCGGTAACATTCACGTGATTTGAAGTGAATCGAGTATCTCCGGGGGTGAAATATCGATTTTTTAAATTAATTTACTGTTCTTACTCTGTCATCAGAATGGGGTTTTTCTCTAGTAGTGAAGACACTGTTAAAGTGCCACCAAACAAATCGAAGCGTTTAGAATGTTGGGGTGCAAGAGATACTTTTTTCCAATGCTTAACTACCAATGATATCGATAACTCATTAGACCCTAAAGAGCAATCCAAAGTTGAACAACAATGTGGAAAAGAAAGAACTGATTTCAAGAACAAATGCGTTGCTAGTTGGTTCACATATTTCCAGGAAAAGAGATACAATGATTTGTTGAGAGAAAAGTATATCAAAAAGTTGCAAGACGAAGGTGCTCAAGAGTTACCATTCAAACTTGGTCCCCGTTAAGGGATTTGACCGATATGCCCCCTGTATATAGAAAGCCAAAGCCATGATAATGCAAATTATTTATTTACTATGATACAAATAGTCTAATAAAAGGAAAACGTTTTTATTATGCAGACAATTGCCGGTTGTCAGACAGTTGCCAGATTTCGGACAGTGCCATTTCATAATGCTGATATGTAGATCGGTTCTCTACCAATAACCTTGGAGTTTTTATCATCGAGGACATCCAAAACAGTTCCCCACTCGTATTCGCCTTTCTCCAAAATTACAAAACTCAAATCAATTTCAACCGAATGCCCTGGATCTAACGGCTTATTTGCAATATGACGCTGTAGCATCCCGTTGACGAGTATTCTTCGGTCTGTTGAAATCTGTGACTTAACTATGTGAGTATTGGAGTTGTTAGAAGGAATGATAGAAGTGGCCAATGGGAAAGGAATTTGACGTAATATTCCATCTAATTTTTTATCACCCTCATTCACAAGTTTTGTCTTGAGAGTATAAAACTCTTCAATTTGTAGTTGATATTGCAGCCCTTGTCTTCCTACCAACTTACCTTGACTGTATAACGACTGCAATATTTGGACTTGATCGTAGATCAAAACACTGGCCATTTTAGGAGTCAACCTTATAGTTCGTAAATCAATGTCTCCAAATCTTTTATTGTCAGAGTTTTCGGATTGCCAGTATCCTTGAAGCTTTTCTAAGATTGAATGTCTTAGCCAGAAGAGCTGTTTCTGGCGAGAGTCTTCTTCCTCACTGATGTTATAGTTCTTAATAAACTGCTTATTTCTCAACGAAGGAATTTGTCTCGTGTAATCAACGTCACCAATAGAAATTCTCTTGACGGGTATAAAGAATCGTTTAGTTTTTGAAGAATCAATGGTCTCTTGAATTTCAAAATTTTCAAAATCTAGTCTTGCAATTAATTTCTCACTCCAAGAATTTCTTAAATCAATTATCATCAAACAGTAATTGGATTTTTTTTCTATATTATCGTTGATGAAAGATAAAATTTTAGCTAAGTTGGGTTGGCTTAATTCCGAGAACAGATGATCTTCAAAAGATGTTTTTAATAATGGAAGAAAATCACAGCCAATTACTTCCACAGATGGCATGATTGTCAAATTGAGAGGTAAATTGATGTTCTTAACAAAACTCTTCGTTAGATCAGAAATCTTATGGGAATAGTCCAAAATAATCTTAGCTTCTTTCATTCCTCGTTTACCAGTTATTTCATAACTTATCTTCAAATCACTGTGAGACGGGATGATTTTATATTTCGAGCTAATTTCATCTTTATTCAAGATCCTAAATGGTTTTAACTTGAGTAACATCCATTCCAATTCATATGCTTCGCTTGGGTTAGTAGATGCGTTGGCAGTGCTGAGCCTATTGCTTAATGAGTCTATAGTGGAATCCCAGAAAGAAAATGAAAGGTAATTAATGGATTCATCGGAGTGGTTAGTCAAACATAGCGAAAATTCATACTTCTCTCCTTCCAATAACATTAACCATCCATTATTAATCAGTAAATCAGTGAGAGAAAGTGTGGGTTGAGGGGGAACAACCGTAAGCTGTAAAGTCTTTGTAGTAGCTCTGTTCTCGATGTTGTTATTTGATAAATTTTGTAAGAGATTGTCAATTAAGTCCAGGTTCTCTTCTGGCCCTATGAATTTGATTTTGCTAGCAACCTCAAATACTTCTTTGTCGATGATTTGAAAAAATTGAGTACTACAACTACCGATTGAAATATCAAAACCAGAAATATTAAGTTCTCCTGGAGATAACGGCTTGAAAAAGACCATGAATTGCTGAATAGATCGAGGTGCTATCAGAAGGGAATAAGTGTTGTTTGAGCTGAAATTTGATTGAGTGGATGGCATAAAAGGCGAACCTGGTCTCTTCTGTACAGGTCTGGGGTTTATTGGGGGTCTAACGGATGGTGAAATAGCTTGTGGAGTAGCAACCACTGGTTTAATTAGTTGAAATAGAGTTTGCACCGTCACTTCACCTTCAGTGGCTATAGATAGGTTTGAAAGTTCGATTTCAAAATCAAATGGATTCTGCAAACTAACTTTTAGTTGGTAAACGTCGTCCATTATAAGAAGTCTCTCTCTATTAACAGTTGTTGTAGGTTGACCTTTATCGTACGGATTGAATATGAGGGCTCCATTAGAGGCCGACGGGGAATCAACTAAACCCACATTATTGGAGGTTTTCTCATAGTCATTGAATGGAACGAGGCTGCATTTCGATTTGTTCGAAACGTACTTAACCCTTCTGACCAAAAAAGGGTCCCAATAATACGCTTCTATGCCTAGATTCTCTCTGTCTGACATGTTGATAATACTCTCAATTTTGTTTTTAAGAGACACTTGATCTTCGGTAGTTAAACAGTGAGTGAATCTTGTTAATAATAGCGATGCGACTTTGACGAGATATGGATAGTCGTTTGCACCCTCGAGAATTCTTACACAAGTGTTGAGAAGTTCTAGTTGTAACGAGATCCAATCACTAGAATGATGACTAGCAGATATTGCTGTACTTTCTGGTTGGCTATTAATGCCATAAATGCAGAATAACTCATTAAAGATTCTTCTTACTGACTCCATGGAAGAGAGTCCGGAGGCTTTCTTGGATTCCAAAACTTCGCTTTCAAATTTGGGAAGTAGAGATACAAGAAGGATGCGAAGAATAAAAGCTCTTTTCCGTTTCAATCGAAGATCTGAGTACACGGAAGCAAGGCAACTATAAATCCGACATTGATCAATGAAAGACATGTCTCTAAGTTGGAGGGAGAAAACTTTGTTGATTTGATTCAAAATTTCACTTCTGCTAAAGCAACCAATATTACCTTGAGGTGAATTAGCCAGTATCTCTGTTGCCTTATTTGATCTGACAATTGCTTCTAGTAAAATTTCATCAGCATCCCTTTGCCTTAAATAAACACAGACCATAAATTTTATAGTTCTGAGAATGTATTCCACATATACGATATCAGGAACCGTGTTCTCATAATCGGTGGTACTCGACTGATAAACCAGAAGTATCTTTGAAGACAATAATTTGATGAATTCCTGTAGTGGAATGCTACTAAGATCTGTAGCAGAGCCCGTTACTTGGGAATTAAAACTGGCAATACTACCATTAGAGTTTCTCGGAGAAAGCACCGAATTTCGATTGCTGGTTCTGCTACTCGATTCATTGGAGACTTTGCGGATATTATCAGAGCTTATTGTCTGCAATTTACTCTTTGTAATTTGTAATGCTGGCAAAAGTGCTGGAGTATTCAATTGATAAGGCACATTTAGAAACTGCAACATCACGACTGCTACTCCCAACCCATCCAAAGCACTCCCAAGCCATAGATAATCGTCCGATCTCTTTAAGTTCACTATGGCTTCGACAAAGTGGTGCATTGCATCCAAAGCCTTACCTGCAAGCAAGTAGAAACTTCCCATTAGTTTCGCCTGTCGGCCACTGTGCTTCTGCTGGGCCTTAGACTTAATATCTACCGCACTGGTAGCGGTCTTGAATGTAGATGACCCACCTGAGCTAAGTCGTTTTTGGGCTTGGCTAATAGCTTTTGCGAGAATATGGCTATCAGTAATGGAAACAGGAGATCTTAGAGTGATATTTAGGTATGAGGAAGCATACTTGTCTAACGCCAAGAGGAAATTTTTGGTGATATCACACATTATGGTTTCAATAGCCGTGTAGGAGTCGGCTTCACCCTGGTGGTAGAATGTCTGTTTAGCACTATGATCACTCGCTGGACTTAATTTTTCTATCTGGTCCTTTGGAGTATCGAAAAGGATGCAATTTTGTACAATCGAGCTGGGGTACTGTTTTTTCAAGTTGACTTCAGCCTCTGGAGCTAGATCACTGTTAAATTGGCCAATTCCTAACACTATGAACGTCTTTCTAAAGGGCTCAAAGTCGTAGAGGAAGATAGAATCATCTTCAGGATATGATGAACCGAAATCGAACATCACCCGTCCATTGGGGAAAGTTTGGGGGTTGAAATAATGACACTCAGGCATCGCGTTGACGTCTAGTAAACGTACTTCATAAGTTGATCGGACGATGGTTAGATATTGCTCGTAGTTGGAGGTGGAACAATTATTCACGGGTACCACCAACACCTTCACCCGCGCGGGTGCCATGTAGTTATACCGATCAGTCATGGAGGTGGTCAACGAATCTGTCAATAAAAGCTTCAGTTTTGATCTGGAGACTTGTAGCGTGTATATTGGTGTACGGATCTAAAATTCTAAATTTGAGAGAGAAATCTCACTCCAACGAAGGCAAACTTCAAATCTCCAATCCATCAGCTCTCCAACTAAAATCACGAATAATGGCGGGATTGAGTTTTGACAATTACCAGAGAAACACTTTTTTGACCGCAAAGGGGTACGGTACTCCCAAGGCCACATCCACCGGTACGACAATTGTGGGATGTAAATTCAATGGAGGTGTGGTTATAGCTGCCGATACCAGAGCCACTGCCGGACCCATTGTTGCCGATAAAAACTGTGAAAAATTACATAGACTAGCACCAAGAATCTGGTGTGCTGGTGCCGGGACTGCTGCTGATACAGAAATGGTGACACAATTAATTGCATCTAACTTGGAATTACATGGATTATATCAAAATCGTAAACCTCGAGTTATTACTGCGTTGACGATGTTGAAACAACATTTGTTCAAATACCAGGGCCATTTGGGGGCTTATCTTATTGTTGCTGGGGTTGATCCTACAGGGGCCCATTTGATGTCAGTACAAGCTCACGGTTCTACCGATATAGGGTCATATCAATCGTTGGGTTCTGGTTCTTTAGCAGCTATGGCCATTTTAGAGTCTCATTGGAAGAAAGATTTAACTAAAGATGAAGCTATAAAGTTGTGTGCTGATGCAATCGAAGCTGGTATTTGGAATGATTTGGGTTCAGGATCTAATGTTGATGTTTGCGTGATGGAAGTAGGAAAAGATGCCGAATTACTTAGAAATTACTTGACTCCAAACGTGAGAAGTGAAAAAGCCAGGTCCTATAAATTCGCCAGGGGAACCACCGCTGTGTTGAGACAAAGTGTGCGCGAGTTCGTGGATGTAGAAGAAACGGTTATTCCTTTAAGTACTGCTGACGCCATGGAGGTTGACGCCTAATGATAGAACTGATAATAATAGCGTATTTGTAGAGTAGAAACGGTGCACGGAGGTTTGTACCAAGAGTGTACGGAATTTAGTTTTGATGTACGGATGTATATAAAGTTCTAGATTTTTCCACAGAACTTCAGTATAAATCAGGCACAAATCTTAGTCCGACTAAACTCTTGGGTCAACAGCAAAATGGTGGTGAACAATCCTAACAACTGGCATTGGGTCGACAAAAACTGTATTGACTGGTCCCGGCAATACTTCGACGACAAGATCGTTGGCTTAAGCATCGAAGATGGCTACAAAGTGACTATCTCATCAGTTTCTTCTGTGGAAGGAGATGTGGAAGTTTGCCAACGTAAAGGTAAAGTGATTTCTCTTTTTGACTTGAAGTTGACTTTCAATTTGAGTATCAAACCACAGGACGAAGACAAAACCTACGAAGGATCAATTATCGTACCTGAATTGGCTTATGATTCTGACGAGGATAGTCTTCAATTTGATGTGAGTATCTACGATGGTGCTGAAAATATCAGATCAGCCATCAAAAGTCAATTAATCCCCAAATTAAGACAATCACTATTGAAGTTTGGACCTGATTTAATCACCACCCACAGTTCTGATATTCAGTTAGAATCTGACAAAGTTAATTCTAAGTTCACTAAAGAGAATCAAGCTGCCAAACAATCTCCGGCTGCCAAGAAAGAAGTTTCGGCTCCAAAAGCCGCACCAAGTCGTGCTTCGGAAACGGCAGCAACCACCAGCTCATCGGTGCCTAAGTACAACACCTCCACATTACATTTGGAACCAGAGTTCAACACCACTGCTGAGCAGTTGTATATAACATTACTTGACGGATCCCGTATTGTCGCCTGGACGCGGTCCCCTCCGGAAATTGAGTCGTTCCCACCGAAAGAAGGTAGTTCTTTCAGCTTGTTTGGAGGCTCGATTCAAGGGAAATTCCTTAAGTTGGTGCAAAACGAACGTATAGTCCAGCTTTGGCGCCTTAGTGATTGGAAAGAGGGCCACTACGCAGAGTTGGATATTCAATTAGTACAAGGTGCGGGAGAAACTAAGATGGTTGTTAAGTGGTCAGGCATTCCGATTGGAGAGGAAGATAGAGTCAGAGGCAATTTTGAAGATTATTACATCAGATCCATCAAAATAACCTTTGGCTTTGGCGCCGTTTTATAGGTATAATTAGATTTTCTGCTTATATGAATCAGCTATTTGTAATCATATCGCAACAGGGCATCAAACTGTAGAGTCATAAATCAGCTGATCATGTCATGAAGTAGCTGATTACGATGGTTATACTGATTATTCAGCAAGAAAGGTTGCAAAATTTCATCAAGCGTTAATTTTTCGTTAATGTCGCGGATATTCTCTTATTAAGGAAAGATTTCCGTTAAGGAAGTGCGATTACCGGACCAAGGAATTCTTTGCTGTTTTGGGAAGAGCAAATGTTGAAAGATAGTCGAATCTACTATAAATAAGATCCGAATACAGGAATTTTCCTAGTTGACTTTTTTTTCCTGCTCTACAATTCATCATAAAATGTCCGAATCAACTGTCGGAAAGGTATGTTCATCATTGAGAAAAAAGAAGGGTCCTATGTGGGTATTTATACTGATAACCACTTTAGTTTGCTGGGGGACCCCTAAATTTTTTCAACCCGTGCAGTTATACTAACTAATTTTTCACAGACCATAAAATGTCAAGCTGCTGTCGCTTGGGAAGCAGGTAAGCCTTTATCCATTGAAGAAGTTGAAGTTTTACCACCAAGAGCCCACGAAGTTCGTATCAAAGTTCTCCATACCGGGGTATGCCATACTGATGCTTACACCTTGAGTGGACAAGATCCTGAAGGGGCCTTCCCAGTTATCTTAGGGCATGAAGGTGCTGGTATCGTAGAATCTGTGGGTGAAGGTGTCACCAATGTCAAACCAGGTGATTCTGTCATTGCCTTATACACTCCTGAATGTAAGGAATGTAAGTTCTGTAAATCGGGAAAGACGAACTTGTGTGGTAAAATCAGAGCCACTCAAGGTAAGGGAGTGATGCCCGATGGTACTTCTAGATTCAAATGTAAAGGTCAAGATTTATTGCATTTCATGGGCTGTTCAACCTTCTGTCAATATACCGTTGTGGCCGACATTTCTGTGGTTGCTGTCAATCCTGAAGCAAGACCCGATAGAACCTGTTTGTTAGGTTGCGGTATCACCACCGGTTACGGGGCTGCTACCATTACCGCTAATGTGCAGGCAGGTGATAATGTTGCTGTGTTTGGTGCTGGTTGTGTTGGGTTATCTGTGGTTCAAGGTGCAGCCGAAAGAAAAGCCAATAAAATCATTGTAGTTGATATCAATGACTCCAAAGCAGAATGGGCTGAAAAATTCGGAGCTACCGACTTCGTTAACCCTACCAAACTTCCAGAAGGAACTACCATTGTTGATAAATTGATCGAAATGACCGACGGTGGATGTGAATACACCTTCGATTGTACTGGTAACGTTCAAGTTATGAGAAGTGCCTTAGAAGCTTGTCATAAAGGATGGGGTGAATCCATCATCATCGGTGTTGCCGCTGCTGGTAAAGAAATCTCCACCAGACCATTTCAATTGGTTACCGGTAGAGTCTGGAGAGGTGCTGCCTTCGGTGGTGTCAAAGGTAGAACTCAATTGCCAGGCATAGTTGAAGATTACATGCAAGGTAAATTGAAAGTTGATGATTTCGTCACTCACACCCACCCATTGGACAAGATCAATACTGCTTTTGAAGATATGCATGCTGGGGACTGCATCAGAGCTGTTGTTAACTTATAAAGCGAGCAGCCGACACTGAACGCTAAGTTGTGATAATTTGCGGCTTTGAATTGAAGAATGTTGGTGTCGGACGCAATGCCTATTCTTCAGTATTGTACAGAGGACTTGTATAGATGTATAATCAGAGCAGCAGCTCTACTTGCTGCTTCGTCAATGTATTGAATCATCTTCAAAATTTTTTCGCAGTAATTTGAAAAGAAAAGTTATAAATCGGGAAAGTTTGCGACTTTTCCCGAAAGCGATTATGCTGAAATGTACGAGATTAATGGCTAAAATACAGAATGCTCTGGCACAAGGCAAGAAGTCATTGAACGTGGGCGACCGTAACATCATAGGAGTACTACTACTCATTCCGAACTATTGGATCTAGACATATTAAGCCACGAAATAAGCCACCAGACTAGCGCATTTTCAGCCACAAGTACTACCGCATATCTTACAAGCGCCGAATATCTAGACAAATCCGTGTAATAAGTAGTACTAGATATAACACAAAACTTTAGCTTTTATTGTAGTTCACGGAGCAATTAATTTCGGACAACCGTACCCCTGATTCCTTCCCTCACTCACCTAACAATCTCGGCGTTGGCCATCCAACATTCATCGTTGACGGTCGATGATGGTCGATCTGTGCATGCGAAGGTGCTCGCATTTTGATCTCTTACATCCCTGTCAAGAAAAAAAAACGACATTGCGTGAGAATCCCAACAGAAGTTCAATGAGGGGATCTACCTCCGCTATGGGAGAATTCCGAACCGGCATATTGTGGTGGTTTCTGGCTTTACCAGGCAAACTTACAAGTTATATGGTGGTCATATTGGGAACCTCTCCGTCCCAAATTAGACAGTTTTCTGTCAAGTTTAGACCACTATGTCAGACGATTCCAAACAATCGCAGTTGGGGTCATCGTCACAACCGTTTCCGTCTTCTTTTGCAGCTTTGCTGGTGGTTTGACCTTTCCTGACGCGACAATTCCCAATGCGGAATTCTTGTGCATCGAGGAATATGCGAGTGCAAAAAATAAAGAAAAAAATATTTCCGTCCCCCTTAAGCCTCAAAGTGGGAGGTCCTACCTAATCCCATAGGGTTGCCCCACTCCTGGAGGCGGTTCAACTGACAACCAAGGGGAATGCGCTAACAAACCGAGAGGTCAAACCGACAGTCTGTTCGAACACCTGCTCCAATATCTTCAACACTTCTTCCAAGAACATAGAAAAGTGGAGTGCGTGGAGGAAGGTGGCTGGTAATTACCCCAGTTTGGCCAGTTGCAACTTCTAGGAAGAATACAGTCTTAATGGGGAAGAATCATGCCGGATTTACTAATACACCAGCTGCAGGTCTAAAATTGTTAGATGACGCCAAAACTTCTACATGGTGCATGATGCAATTGAAAAAAATACTCTCTGTGTTTGTTTCACGTTAGTTTTAGCAACTTTGAAAGCCGAAGAGGTATAAGTAGAGCCCATCTTCCAGTATATCCGTGCTCTAATACCTTCTCTACAGACTTTACTCGAAACTAAATATCAATTGGGATCACTCCTTCGCCCAATCTAACTCTAGTCACTCCTTCTCTTCTAACTCCAGTCTCTCATTAGCTGCGAAAAAAAAAAAGTACATTTCCGAGAACATGTTTACTGCCAAAATTTATATGCTTTTAGCTCTTTTGCTTACCAAGATCGTTGCCTTCGATGCCAGCTCCAACACCAACGTCGCTGTTTATTGGGGACAGAACTCTTATGGTACCCAAACAGACTTGGCTTCGTACTGTGACTCCGATGCAGTAGACATTGTTCTCTTGTCGTTCCTTACTTCCTTTCCTTCTATCCAGTTGAATTTCGCCAATGCTTGCTCTGAAACCTTCTCTGATGGAGTACTTCATTGTTCTGCTATCGCTGATGGAATCAAACATTGTCAGAGCAAAGGGAAAAAAGTGTTGTTGTCCATGGGTGGTGCTTCTGGTAGTTACGGATTCTCTTCAGATTCAGAAGGTACTACCTTCGCAACCACCTTGTGGAATAAGTTTGGTGGTGGTTCTGATGATGAGAGACCTTTTGACGATGCTGTTGTTGATGGTTTTGATTATGATTTGGAAAACAATAACCAAGTTGGTACTGTTGCATTTGGGAACAAGCTTAGAGAATTGTATGAGAATGATACTTCCAAGACATACTACCTTTCTGCTGCTCCTCAATGTCCTTACCCAGATGCTTCTGTGGGAGATGTGCTTTCTCAGGTCAATATTGACTTTTCCTTCATCCAGTTCTACAACAATTACTGTAGTTTAGGATCAAGCTTCAATTGGGATACTTGGTTAGAGTATGCTCAAAACACTTCACCAAACAAGAACATCAAGTTGTATGTTGGTTTACCTGGGGCTTCTTCTTCTGCCGGTTCTGGTTACGTAGACATTGATACTGTCAAACAGTATGTTACCAGCTCCATTACTTCTAGTAACAGTTTTGGTGGTTTCTCATTATGGGATGCATCTTCAGCTTTCGGAAACAAAGATTCTTCAGGTACTAGCTTTGCTCAACAATTGAAGAATTACTTGACGGGTCTGTCAACTGCTTCAACTCTCACTACTTCTACCACTAGTTCTGTTAATGCTTTAACTGCAGCCACTGCTTCTTCTTCCTCTACCTCCTCTACTAAGTCCTCTACCTCTACTTCCTCTACTAAGTCTTCTGCCTCTTCTACTTCTTCTACCGGTACTACTTCTTCTTCCTCTACTAAATCTTCAACCTTTACTTCTTCTAAATCTTCTTCCTCTACCTCTTCTACCTCTACTACCTCTACTTCCTCTACTACCTCTACTTCCTCTACTACCTCTACTACCTCCACCTCTGCTACCTCTTCTTCCTCTGCCTCACAAGCAAAGACCAGCACTGCCGCTGCTGCAACAGACATTATGACTCCAGGGAATGCTGCTGTTGAAACCCAAATTGTGACTGCCAACGCAGCACATACTGTCTACACCAAAGTTACAACCTTGTATACAACCCACATCACCACCACTGTTCTGGGAAGACCCCAAAAATATGATAATGGATTATGGCGTAAAGATGTGAAACCTGCTCATAATTAATGAAATTCTGTCTTCTGCTTACTTATTAAACCAAATGATACCTCCAACGTTCAGATTTTGATACCTCTATAAGTATAAAGTGATACCTTTTCTCAATATACCCATATACTTGTACGATGTTAACTTCCTGTATTTGCATGAGAGATGCCTTATGTATTAGTATGAAAAATGCCTTATATATGAGAGATGTCTTGTGTATTCGTATAACCTGATATATGTGTATCTTTTGTGAGTGAAAGATACGTGTTCAAATAGAACTTTGCGCCAAGTCCAAATGCTTCCGTTATGACATATATTAGAGGCCCATAGCACCTCTAAAATATACCGTATTTCTGGCAATTTAATGATTCCATTATACCCTTCACCTTGCAATTCCCTCTATAAGTGCAATTGTCTGGTGATAGATTTCTTTCTTAATGATTCGAAATGCGATTCAAGATTTAGTCCTGCTAACCGAGTTCTAGCAACATCGTTCATATAGATAGTGTCTATGTTATCACCATTCCAATTCGTACTATCGTAGATGTTCATACCACCGAGTAGTTTCATTGGGGTCAACTTGCAATGGATCATAGGGAAGTCACTACCTTCAAATTGTGCTAATCCTTGTTTGGTAAGTGGAAATGGAGACACCAAAAAGAGAATCGAAGAGAACTTCTTCACTTTTGAACTTAAATGGTAATTGAGTATCCCATCGAGTTCTCTTACCGTTTGAGGGCCTATTTTACGTTCGTAGTTCTTACATTGAACGTACACATTTATGTTCTCGAGAGAAATGTGATTCCGATTGACCTTATTATTCATAAAGTTGTTATACTCTATCGATTTGTATAGGAGGGATTTCTTGTTTATCTTCATTTCACGTATATCCTCCAAATTTACGTAGTTCTTAAGATTCCAGTTACCCACAATATCGATTCCTCCATCGTTGGCCCCACCAATACGAATTAAAGAGTCCATCTCGAGGAATTGGGATAAATATGCTTTGGCTGTGAACTCATAGAGAGTGCCTCTCACGGCGGTGGAAGTGAGGGACACTTGTTTGGAATTGCAATAATGGAGGTATGAATGGTAATTATCGATGGACGATAGCATCGACAGGTGCCTGACCCATTGTATAGGGCTTGGAAGTCGTATCCTGGAGATCATGGTGTGTGATAGTAATAGAGTAGAACGCGAAATTAATTTTTCACTCCATAACAAACCAAAACGCGTCCCAACTCCACGAGAGGTTGACGATCATAGCTAGTAGCCTGCCCTGCTGTCAGGAGTAGGACTAGGAGACAGCAATCACATCCATAAGCATAACCAGACCCATCCCCCAATATCACACCCGTACCTCCCATATATAGATCCGTACATATATTAACATCCGTACACCTCTCTATGTGCCGGATCTGCTACGCAGCGAATCAGCGTCGAAATAAAAATCCATTACCAACAGCCATCCCAAAACGACATCAAAGGACGCTTTTGTTACGTGCAAAAAAATTAGAACCAATAGAAACAGGACGGAAAAAAAAAAAAAAGACCACTATAAAACTTTCGTTTCTTGTTCGCTATTTTCATAATAAACTACATCTTCACAACCCACACACAATGCTAGGTCTCAGGAAAGCGATCTTAAGAACAACTCATCGTAACTTGACCGTCAGTGCCAGAAGATTGGCTGAGGTCTCGGTGACTGTTGATGGTAAGACAGTTTCGATTGAAGCCGGATCCTCCATCATTCAGGCCGCCGACAAGGCAGGGGTGACGATTCCTCGTTACTGTTACCACGACAAATTGGCCATTGCCGGTAACTGTCGTATGTGTTTAGTTGATGTGGAAAGAATGCCCAAATTAATTGCCTCTTGTGCCGTGCCAGTGCAAAATGGTATGGTTGTTCACACCACTTCTGAGAGAATCACCAAAGCACGGGAAGGTGTAACGGAGATGTTGTTGGAAAACCATCCGTTGGACTGTCCTGTGTGTGACCAAGGTGGTGAGTGTGACTTGCAAGACCAATCACAGAGATACGGAAGTGATAGGGGAAGATTCAAAGAAGTTATGGGTAAAAGAGCAGTGGAAAACAAGCCTATTGGGCCTTTGGTAAAAACCTCCATGAATCGTTGTATTCATTGTACCAGATGTGTGAGATTCATGAATGATGTAGCTGGTGCCCCAGAATTCGGAACTGCTGGTCGTGGTAATGATATGCAAATCGGTACCTACATTGAAAGAAACATAAATTCGGAAATGTCTGGTAATATCATTGATTTATGTCCCGTGGGGGCTCTCACCTCAAAACCTTATGCCTTCAGAGCCAGACCTTGGGAATTGAAGAGAACCGAAACCATCGATGTCCACGATGCCGTAGGTTCCAACGTCAGAGTCGATGCCAGAGGTATTGAGGTCATGAGAGTGTTACCCAGATTGAACGACGAAATCAATGAAGAATGGATCTCTGATAAATCCAGATTCGCATGCGATGGGTTAAAAACTCAACGTTTAACCACTCCATTGATTAGAAATGGAGACCGTTTCGAAACCGGTACCTGGGATCAAGCCTTATCCACCATTGCTGCTGCCTACAACAAAATCAAACCTCAAGGTGACGAATTGAAAGCTATTTCGGGTGCTTTAACCGATGTCGAATCCTTGGTGGCCTTGAAAGATTTGGTCAATAGATTGGGATCTGAAAACACCTCCACTGACGTTAAACTACTTGACGAAAGTCACGGGGTTGACGTCAGATCAAACTATATCTTCAACTCCACCATCGACGGTATCGAAGACGCTGATCAAATCTTATTGATTGGTACTAACCCAAGACATGAAGCTGCAGTATTAAACACCAGAATCAGAAAAGTCTGGTTAAGACAGGATTTAACCATAGGCCATGTGGGTCAAGAATTCGAATCCACCTTCGACCTCAAGCACTTTGGGGTAGATGCCAAAGCATTGAAATCTGCCCTTGATGGCGAATTCGGTAAAGCCTTCGGCCAAGCCAAGAACCCATTAATCATTGTTGGTTCAGGGGTTGCTGATTCCGAAGACGCCAGTGCCATCTACAAACTCGTGGGAGAATTCGCTGCCAAAAACAAGAACTTCAACACTCCTGACTGGAATGGGGTCAACTTATTACATCGTGAAGCCTCTCGTGTTGGTGCTTTGGACGTTGGTTTCGTTAGCAACTCCACCACCAAACCTAAATTCATCTACTTATTAGGAGCTGATGAAATCAAAAACAAGGATATCCCTAAAGATGCCTTTGTTGTCTACCAAGGTCACCATGGTGACTTGGGTGCTTCATTCGCCGATGTCATCTTACCAGGTTCCGCCTATACCGAAAAGTCGGCTACTTACGTCAACACCGAAGGTAGAACTCAAGTCACCAGAGCTGCCACTAACGCTCCTGGTGTTGCTCGTGAAGATTGGAAGATCATCAGAGCTTTGTCTGAATATTTGGGTACCACTTTACCATATGATGATTTATACGCTATCAGATCCAGATTAGGACAAATTGCTCCTCATTTGGTCAGACATGAAGTCATTGAACCAGTGTCTACTGACGTAGTGGATCTCGGTATCAAAGACCTCATCAACAAGAACAAATCGGCTGCTCCAATCGGAGTTCCATTGAAGAATCCTATCGATAACTTCTACTTCACCGATGTCATCTCCAGATCATCCCCAACCATGGCCAAATGTATCACTTCATTCGGAGCCCAAATCGACAAAATCAAAGATTCTAAACCAGATCTTAACGACATCTAAACCATCTCGCTAACCTCCATCAACCCCCATTCCACAACTTTTTAGTTCCTGCCCTTCTTGCATAGTGTGATAATGATAACCACATACTTTTTTATTTATTCATAGATTTATCTCAAATCGCCCATCCCTTGTCATTACTACAATTAAAATCCTCCTTTTTTTTTATATATACATTATTTATTCTATTGTTTCATAGGCATACACATCTATCTGAATCGTATTCTGTAGAATCGGATGTCGATGTCGAATGTCGCATTTGTGTCGGTCAAGGATGTCGCATGTCGGAGTTCTCCAGGGCGCGATAAGAGAAATCAAAATCTGCAAAAGAAGATGCCAAAACCCTTCAACATACCACCTGCTGTTGGCATGAACCAGGACATTTACCCCAAGGACACCCCCGGATCGGTCCAGAGTCCCGTTGATGAGGGCCAGTTTGAATCGCGTTGGAGGCAGTTGAAGAGCTGTAAACGGTGTCATAGACTCAAGATCAAGTGCTCTTTCAAAGACCCTTCTTTTCAATCGTGTAGCCGATGTCACGCTATTGGAGTGGAGTGTTCTCCAGATTTTGATCCTACGGCCAAATATGCTAAGAAGAAGATCCGCAAAGTGCGACCAGAAGTGGATTCTGCTCAAAAGTTCAAAGATTTGTTGAATTCTGCCCAAATTACTTTGAACTCTTTGGCTGGTTTAGGGGAAACGGATAGAAGGAGCCTTGCTCCTTTGATAGACGAATTCTCAAAGATATCCACTCTGATTACCAAATCAGTCGAGCCTCGAAGTACTAGTGTAGTGGATCCTGACTCGTTTCAGAAATTGCACAAGCTTGAATTTCCTGGCTCAGACAACTATCCACATATCGAATTCAGCGCCAACTTGGCTCACGCATTGATCTTTAAGCACAAGTTGCTTTCGCATCAGGAAGCCAAACACCGATTTGACTTCTTTCATCGGGAGATACTCCCATACTACCCCATGCTCTCGTTTTCTACAGAGCTTGCTGAGTTTGACTATTTGATGGAAAATAGCCCCATGATACTTCTTTCTTGCATCTATGTCACCACCGTCAACGACAATGGACTATCTGTGGGAACTTCCACTCACGAGAAGCGTAACAATAATCGAGCTATGAATCGACTATTAATGTACTATATTGAAAGCTTCTTATCGTATCACGTTTATATCCGTTCCCAGGATTTTTCGTACCACTTGATCTATGCTTCATTGATCTTGTCATTATGGTGTCTACCACCGCACAATGTTGGCCACTTCAAAAGTCAGATAAACTTGTTGACGGCCTATAACATCACATTGTGTATCAACTCCGGTAGAAACTCCAATCAGAAAACCAACAAGCTCCTATTAGATAATTCTCACGAAAGAAATGACTTAAGAGTGTTTCTTAGCGTCTATTGTTGTTGTGGTTCCTTAGGACTTTCGTTGCCTCGATACAAACTTGTTACTTGGTCTAATAGTCATAGCAATGCGATATCCAAGCTATTGACAAAGGACGCGGTCAATAACCTACCCACCCGAGCTGATAGGTACTTGTGTTATTACTCCAAGGCAATTTACTTGGGCCAGGAAATGCTCGACTTCCTTTCCCTGACTGATATCACATCAGGATTCGACTCAACAGAAACAATGATTCATAAACTATGGGATAGAAATGCCATGACCATGACCAACAGTAAGATAATTCTTGACAACTATGAAAGAAAACTTTACCTGACCCTCGTTGATAGTGGATTTATGATCACCTCAGCCAAAGAAGATCCTCCCAAGGAGAAGCACCTTTTGTCTATTGTTTACTACCACATTCTCATGATTGTTTATGACAATCTTATAAGTGGGTATCTTTATAGCCGGAAATCGGCATTCATGCAACCAGAATCTCCAACTTTTCTTGACGATACCATGTCTCTCATTTATTTGCAGCATATTGGTAAGTTGATTGCAACTTGCGAAAATTTGTTGAAGACATTTATTAAACTCAACTCAGAAACCATGAACTATCCTACTTTTGTTTATTATCGGGCATTACATGCATTGACTCTACTTATACGACTCCAGTTATTGGTTAAATCTCATAGTCTTTCTCCATCTGATAACTCTCTAAATCTTGAAATCAACGTGGAGTTATATTATGATAAGATTCAAAAAATAGTTGTTGATGGAGAGGCAGAAAAGGACCTGGTGATTTGTTCTAAAATGGCATTTATCTTAAATAAGATTCATAACTGGTTGAAGGTAGCTGTCAACTATAAAAGTCAGCCAACGGTTGCAGATAACGAATTGAACGGTAAACGTGATGCGAATGCTAACTTCATTAAGTTGACAGACATGAGTAAAGACCTCGAAATCGAAAACTTGCAACCTCCAAAGCTAGAGATTGTTGATTCTACTAAGAGACGGCGTACCACTGTATCGCCAGCAAGTAGAAGTATTACTCCAGTCCAAACACTTCCATCATTACTGAAAGTTTCGGATGATCCTACAGAAGCGTATGCTCTGGGGAGTGCATCGATCCAGGAGATTTTCAAGGAAATCAATACCGATGTTTTATCGTATTTGAATCCTTTGGACCTGAATTTTGACTTCAGTGAGAGTTTTGGTATAGATGATTTCATGAATGGGTTGAACAATGACTCCATGAATACGTTGTGGCACCAATGACATTCGTGATATTTATGCATGTAATATACAGTAGATCTAAAATTTGAATTTCTTTGTACTGGAGACTTCCGGACTCCTTTCCTGCTTGTTTTCTGACTGGGTTTCTTTGGATATGCTATACTGATACCCCCCTTTTAGTAGACCATTATCTGCATCGCTTTTGGAAGTTTCAAGCACAGTATAGAGAGATTTAGGGCCAGAGTCGTCTGTAGGTTTTGGGGTATAAGTTTTGACTTTAGAAAACTCTGTAATGGATACTTTAGGCTCAGCGGATGTTCTTTCCTCTTCTTCTTGTACTTCCTCTTCCTCTTCATCTTCTTCTTCGTTGTCCACTTCCTCTTCCTCTTCTTCGTCTTCGTCCTCTTCGTCGTCCTCTTCCTCTTCACCTTCTTCAGGACGACCCCAGTAATCGGTGGCAACTTCACTATTCTCCTCAGCATACAGAGACTTATATCCCCCGTTATTATACTCCACATCTAAACCTGGCACCAAAAAATCCTCGTATGCTGGTGGCTTTCCTACTTCTCTCATTATGCTTATCCATGGTGGAGGAATTGCTTCATCTTCAGTCATCCCTAATGCAACCCTGAGCTGTTTCGATACACGGCCAGGAACAACATTTACAACCTCGTCCGAAAACACATCGACTGCTTCTCTTCCTTCATAATATACATCACCGTACCCAAAGATACGTGGTTTTGTTTGGTGCTTGAAAAATGCATCGAAGAGCTTTTGGTAGTCAATATCCAATCTCCCCATTTTGGGCTGGACTCTATCTCTTTGCAGCTGTTTCAAAGTCTGGTCATCTCCGAAAGTTCTCATTTCCTGGATCCCAGTATCTCTGATGAACTTCGGTAGTTGAAATGGCAAGCGTTCTATTCCTTTTCTAGAGGTCAAATAGTCTCTCTTGGCCAGCCAGTGGTCGGGAACCTGAACAATGTTAGGTAGCGACTTTAACTTCACTAGCAAATATGAATCGGGGGCATCGGCATCAAACCATTCCACCACCTGTGGCCGAGCCACGGATGCCCTCAATGCGGATAAGGGGATCTTATGTAGTTTTCTATACTGTCGTTTTGATAGCACCTCATCATCGGAGCTGGAATCTTCCAGGGAGGAGTCATTATCGTCATTGAAGAACACCTCCGACGTCTTTTCTTCTCTCGGAGGCTCCTCAGAGGCAACCCCGCCGCTGAATTTCTGGAATATGTCTGAAAATTGTGAATATAGGTCGTCTTCCGCGATCTCTGCAATTGGTGCTACCAGAACTGTTTCTGTCTCTGGAGCAGCCTTTTCACCGCTGCTTTTCACAAGCTGCTCATCGGTGTTGGACTCTGGAGCTGGCTCGACCTTCCTCTGCTTGGCTCGCGCACGTCTTATTTGGTTTTTCGATCGTTTCTGTGCCATGGCCTACAAGATGAAAAGAAAGTAGTTTGAAAAATGATGAGATGACAATATACAGTCCTATGATAACACGGCTTAACTATGGACCCAGCCCAGTACAAATACACGATTAGCCAATAAATCAGCCCAGATGGAGCCTATGGTCCCCCTACTCGGTGATCTTCACCCCGTAGTCATTCGAATCTGCTCAGAGGTCTCGCTTTATATCGTTCTCTAGCTGTAGAATCTTGTCTGACAACGCACTGATTCTCTTGTTGACCTCGGCGTCGTTTTGCTCCATTCTCTCAAGCATATCCTTGAGTTTTGCTTCGACTGTCAGCGTGATATCGAATATTGTGTCGCCTTCGCTGGCTTCGGTGTGATAGTTGGTGGGAGCATCTGTTAGCTCACCTCCATTGAGCTGAGGAGTACTGAGACCATGGACTCCTGGTGCCGCGTCACTGGATGTGCTCATACTGTGGTAGGATAACTGTATGAAAGGAATATGTGAGCGCGGTCTATTTCAAGTGACAGAAGAAGCGTAGAATTGAAGTGAAGTCGTGGGTAGCGTAGAATGGTATATATATATAGTAGAAAAGGCATAAATCAGTCGCACTTGGAAAAATGATTCACATTCTTATTTCTTTTTCACAGCGTGTCAACCATGATTCTACCGCTACTACTTATTCTAAGCGTGGTATCAGCCAATGGATTTGGTGCATTGTATAACATCCGTTTCCATCACGCTCGAATACCAGAGGCAGTGGCAGACCTGTTTCTCGACACTGACAACCAGTACGGGGTCAAATTTGAGAAGTTCCTGGTGAACAAGAACGGGAATCACAAGGATTACGTGTGTTCCATGCCCCCCTATCAAGATCTAGAGGAAGAGAAGCCAGCAACTCCCTCCAACGTGACCGTCAATTCATCGCAGAAGCTCGTTCAAATGGGAGTAAAAGAGATCCAGAAGTCCTTCACAGATAAGTACTGTGTATTTGCATTTGAACTCAACGGCGGCTATTGGACTTATTCCTACTGTTTTGGCGATAAAATCATTCAGTATCACGAAGGATCACCGGTGTTCCACCGAAGCAAGAGCCATGTGGCCACGTATCCTGACTATGTCTACGTTTTAGGTCGCCAGCTGGACTACTCCAAGAAGGAAGTAAGATTCGAAAACCAGGCAAACGGCACCAATTTCCAATTGAACTGGCGTGACTTCACCTTAGAAGAAGATGTAGGCAACCCATTTGGAATGGGTGTATCGAAAAGAATGTCCCTGAATCTGAAGGTGTTGAAGCACACTATAACTGGCGGAACCCTTTGTGATCTCACCAACAAACCTAGATCAATAGAAGTAATCTACAAATGTGATCCCAACAACAACAGAGGCATGGTCGAAATTGTAGAACTCTACGAAGTCACAACTTGCCAGTACCAAATGGTTATTAATACTCCAAGGCTTTGTCTCATCAACGAGTTTATTCCTAGTCCCAGTATAGAACAGAAGGTATTTGATCTCGATTGCAAGTTGGTAGATAACTCCAACAACGATATTGAGTCCCATACAAGTTTGGATTTCTATCAGTATCAAGACGAGGCGCCAATCCTGGACCTCTACATCCCTGTAGCAAATGACTACAAAATTTCCATCACCGACTACGACCTTACTCCTTTAGGCAATGGATTCCATTTCGGGAAGCCTCTCCAGAAATACAGACCCAATTCGAATAATCTATACTTCAATTCCCGTCTTGTGTTGATCTACAATTCATTCTACGATTCTCTTGATGATTTGAACCAAAAGGTGGGCCAGGTGTTCATACAAGGAATCGAGACGATTCTATTGGCGCCAAAACATGATAATGAGGGGAAAAACAGATTGCTCAGTTGGAATGATACCTTTACTATTTGGATGGAACTCTATGATTTCAGTGGTGATTTCATTGCTTTTACCAAGCTCCACCGTGATGGGAAACAAGAACGCAAAAATGTAGAAGTGCAATTGGTCGATCCGGAAACCATGTTGGATCAAGATGGTGATCCTGTAGATCCAGTAATTTTCGATCCAGCACTTTACCATGCTCCAGAAAATTTATGGAACTTTGAATACTTTAGCGCAATTGAGGATCAGGCGGATCGAGAGTCTATAGAGGAAGAGGTCTTGGAACCAGAGACCATAACTGAGACAATAAAGGAAACAGTGACGGTGATAATGAGTGAAGAGACGGAAGACATTCATGACGAGCTATAAGCAGAGAAGACTTGTTTGTCACATAGAAAGATCACTTCAACGAAGAACCAGGTTGCAACTGGCGCTTAGGCAGTCAAACGTACACTAATTTTGCCTCTAGCAATAATTCTAGCTTTCCTACATGGGTAACACTCAAGAATACTGTCTAGAACTAATATCATCTAAATCCAAATTTCGAAAGTGAAATTAAATCATTATCAAGTCACGAGAGTTTTACCTTCAAGTGCTTTGGCAGCAGCATTCTTCTCATTCAATGGCTTATGGCCTACCTTAGTTTTTGCTATAGCAAGCGCTTCCTCGTTATGCGAATGTATATATAATCTTAGGTCCCGTCCGTTCACTTACAGCGGGTTGTTTAGATCCTTGTGACGTCATTGGGCCTGTTTAGACCTTCTTAGGCATTCCATACATTATAGTCTACAGAAATTTATCAGATCATGTGTGCGCAGGTGAAAAAAAGACCTAAAAATTCAACTCTAACCACATTTTCAAAGGCCTTCGTACTCTCTTGTCTGCACCAACACCTTCTTTCCTCCACCATTTTGTTGTTGACGATGTTACTTCGTTTCACGCCAGCTGTATTGGCCAAGCAATCATCCAAGCTTGGCTCCACCAGGAATGTGTCGTTTCTCAAGAAGTTATTGTTTTTAGATTCACCCGAAGATTCTGTTGAACAATTCCACCCATTCTACAACTGGGACGAATCTCCATATGAAGATATAAGAACCCGGGCAGCATTCATTCGTACCAAAGCATTGTGCCCAGTAACGAAAAAACCGGTGAATTTCACTTGTCCATATTCCGGAATTCCAACCCATCACTCGCAAGAAGCATGGGAAGATGACCTCCATTATCATGAAAATAAGATATACGAACTGTTGAAAAAAGTTAATTTATATGAACATGACTTAAGGTCCGGAAGAAGGTTTGATGAGTTCATATTTCCCGGTGAACAAGAACAAGACTTTGTTACCAATTTCACCAATTGGGATACTTTCTTCTATACGAGAGATTTCAATCCTATGAATACCGAATTCAACTTGGCCGCTGCTTCTAAAGTTTTGACTTATCCCATCACCATGGCAGCCTTGATGCACCGATTTGCTCCTTATGAATTCGAACCTAATGGGCCAATAACCCTTGAAGGTTTAAGGTCTTTGTCAGCATTAAGATATACCTTATATCCTCCTTTCTCTAAACAAAAAGAATCCTCGGTGATATTCAAAGAACGTGCAATGAGAATCTTCATCATTGGTTCTAAAATGGAATCGATGTTGCCAGGATTTGTATGGAAACAATTTGGTTATTTGTTTCCGGAAATCAAATTCGAATTCCACTTTATTGGCCCGGAAGCCTATTTTGATCCAACTACTAAAACTTTCACCGCTACCGATCAACCACATGGTCGTCCGGTCGTCAATGTATATGATCCTCAAATTTCCTTACATCATCATACCAAATACTTCCATGAAATCTACGATACCGGTGATTTGTTCCCATTCGATCCTTACCTCGATGTTTTCTTCTTATTCCATCCTGGTTTCACCACCGCTGATGAAATCCACTGGGATAAAACCCTCAAGGGATTATTGGAATCAAAATGTGCCGTCTACATAACCGGTTATCATGAGCAAGATATAAAGAGAGAAGTCGACTGGCTTGAGAAGCATAAGTTGAGAGATGAAATAGACATTCTTATGAAACCAACGAAAAACATCTTTGGTTCTACAAAACTCGATTTGGTGGATATCAACCCAACTGAAACGTTCCAGGCCAATAGTGAGATCTTAGCCATTAGAGGTAAAAGATACCATGCTATCAAAAAGTAGTGGCCTTGTCTATAGTACTACCTCCTGTAAATATAGTATACCTTTGATAATTGTAAGCAAAAGAATCAAGAGCCAGCTATACAGCTAAAGAACTCATATTGCCAAAGAACTCAGCCATAACCTGTTTAAACTAATACTTATTCCGTGAACTTTAGACCCGTACACCATTTACTTCATCCACCTACTTCAACTTCCCATTCCCGGGCCTGAAATGGGAGCAAGTTTCTCAATTCAATATTCCACGCTGTACTGACTCTGTTGCTCTGTTACCCTGTTACCGTGACCATTTCGCCAAGTCAACCACCTTTATAGAGACCCCTGGCTGGGGATCTTGTGGTCACGTGACCGCGGCTAAAAGAACAGATGACAATTGTTAATTAGGAAATTCTCTAGCTACTTTAGTAAATCCAAGAACCTACAATGAACGGGGCATTTTCAGTTGATGTGGAAGTGGAACTGATAGGGCTCCCTCCTGGCGATGACAACTATTTGGCTGCCGAGTTACTCAATGACACGGGACACGCATACCGGTTGAATGCCACGTTAGCCCATAATATTCTCCAGGTTCAAGAATCTATATGGCGATTCTCCCGAGACCACCGATTGAACCCGTTTTTCGTGAAGATCTCGTATAAGAACCAAAGATGTGAGGCTCTGCAAACATTAGAAGAGATCCTACTCGCCAGTGATGAGTTTTATGGTGAAGATAATGAAGAACAGAAGCAACTATATTTGCAACAGAATTTGAAAATAACTGTCGATTATACGTTATTCAACTCTCCCTCCATCCCCAGACGCGATCCTGTAGCTGAATATTTTGATTTAGTGGTGAAATTCAATAGAAGAGGCTATGGAGATGCCACTACCTCCAGATACAGAGAGACATATTCTAGCACGGTAGCATCATTAAAAGATCGAATTGCAGAGTCAGTCAATGAAGATAAAGAGGATCTAGAGATTTTTTATGAAAATCAGTTGATCACGGATGAAGATTTACAATTATACCAAATCTTCAAAATTGACGTGACCCCAATAATTACTCCAGTATTTCTAGTCAAAGATAAAAAGAGGGTCAATCGTAGATTCCATATAAAAATCGATTCTAATCGTCAAGAGTTACAGCAAGGAAACAACATTTTCGAACTAAATAAAGATACTACCTTGAATGACTTCAAAAGACAAATCATCGCCAGACTAGATGAAGGATCTGTAGCCAGAACCTTCCTTGACCAGGTGAAGTTATCTTATGATGATAACTTAATAACTGGTGATGATGAAACAGATGCCACTACCAGGGTCATTGACAGGTTGTTAATTCCTGAGAGTTTGGTGGAATCAAGTAATTTCATGATTACTTTGAAGCTTGAAATTAATAATGCATTCTTGTCCGCCGGGATTTTCAGTCGGGAATTCCTACGAGATTTTAGATCTTCAAATCGGTTTGAGTTTCTACCCCGGACGGACAGAGGGGGTGGCAGCACTGAGAGCATTCGTGCTAATGTTGAAGGAGATGCTACGACTTCCAATCCTGCAGTAATTGAAGCCAATTTTTCAAACACAGGACAAACGTATCATTTATTAAACAATGATGCCGGTCAAACCAGGTTCATTGATGAGTCGTACACTTCATCTCAGCTCTACTCCTTAAAATACACCACTAATGATGGAACCGTTAAAGAAGTGAAACTAAATACGTCCCAGTGTATCGTGGTCAAAGCCAACCCACAAACAGGACAACAAGCATATGTTATGATAAGCCCCAGTGGGATGGCGAAACTTAACAGTGGACTAAATTTCGGCTATAGAATAGTTGGAGCTACCATTGTCAATGAACAACCGAATTTAGTCCCTACACCTACGATTCCCATTGAAGAGCCCATAATCGATCCAGAAACCATTCCTGCTCCTCCTCATCGACCACCTGTTCCGCAGGTGAGCCTTCAACAACGTTTAATGATGTTGCTTCGAAATCATGCCTTGAGAATAATAAGTGGATTTGTTCAATTTGTGATTTTGCTGATGGTGTTTGGATTCGACATTCTCAAGTTAAGAATTGAGTTGATCATTGGACTTGCGTTTATAAACTTGTTAATTCTCACCTTTATCTCCGGAGATACTGTTGGTGATAAAATTGACGAGTTTATCCGCGATCTTCCACCATCTCTAATGGTAAGTGTGTTGGGAAAAGCTTCCCAAGGTATCCATTACATGAGAGGGATTGGAAGAAGAATTGACAATGGGTTAACTAATTTCTTCATTAAAACTGCAGTTCATCATCGATTATTCGAGTATGAGTTGATACTAGAAGTTCTGAATAGTCGTATCAACTATGTGAATGTCATCAAATGGTATTTAAACCAACATTTGAGTAATTTTTCGCTCTATATTGCTAGTAATTTTCCCCCTATCCTCGATAAGGTGATGGAGGCTTATGAGATGAGAAAAAACCAGGAAATCAAAAACTTGAAGGGAGTCGTCAATGACTTGTATCTTCTTATTAATCAGTTAGTAACCCACGAATTAAGCGAGAGAAGCGATGATGTCATCGACAACTCAACGGTTCAGGGTATGATTGAACAGAAGGTGGGCATAACATATGAAAATTTCACCACCCGAGAATTCGCTAATGAGTACAACGATGATGACTACCAGTTTCTCCTCAATCTTGGCGTCGAGTTGAAATTATACAAGAACTCGTTGCAACCTTAATTGTATATAGAAAATGATATATCATTTTGTACGGGAGTTTTTATCTCTGTAAAGGTACGGGTCTGTTTGGTTATGCACGATTGGCGTTTTGAAGTATGCGCCAAATGCATGAATTGAAATATTTTTTCGTTGCAAAACGGAAATGCGATTTCCAAGTTGTATCAGAAACTGGCCAGAGTCCAAGTCTAGTGGTGAGAGAAATAGAGTTTTAGGCAACGAAAGCGCATTTTTGGGAATGTAGACGTCAGATGACAAACGACCGAATCTGTTCAAACTGTAATTAGACGGTATGACAAAATGTGTACCTGTTTCAAGTTCTCCAAACCCTACTCAAACTGTGCACCCAGTTGACGAACTAAGAAGTCGTGCCTTATCTTTTTGACTGTTTATAAGCGCTGTTTATATACACATTGGTTGTGTAGCCAAACTTATTATATGTGTTATGATACAGTTTCGTCAAACTTAATGCCATAGCCCGAAAAGGTAATTGTGACCCGAAGATACCTGATATAACTGATGTCGGATAACGAGTAAGTTTCAAGAGGAGATTTATCAGTTGCTCTTGTTTTTCTTGACGACTCCGCTTAGAGAGAATATTTTTTAGTATTGTCACAAAATTTTAATATTTTTTTATCACCCACATAAAAGTGATGCAAAACAGCGTACTGTCCACTTTAGGGTTGGGAGTTGCCGAAAGTTTCCATTTAGATAACCAAGTCGACCTTTTTGAATTCTCGACTCCGCTAGGACTTCCAAGTTAGATTATAAATATCAGGGCATTCCCCAAGTAGTCAAAATTTTTCTTTTCTAAGAAACCCCCAAGTCCTTCGCTTTATAATCTCAAAAAATGCAATTCTCCGTCTTAGCCTTATTAGCCCTTGCTGCTACTTCTGTGCAAGCTACTACCCTGACTGAAACTGACACTTCTTCTACTTTAGTCACCATCACCAGTTGTGCTTCTACTGTTACTGAATGTCCAGCTTCTACCTCTGCCGTTCACAATACTACTGCTGCTGCTGTCTCTTCTGCTTACGAAGGTGGTGCTAACAAACAATTCGCTGTCGGTGGTGCTGCTTTAGTTGCTGGTGCCTTATTAGCTTTATAAGTTTACTGTATTTATTAGCTTTATGAGCTTCTACTGAGATACTGTGTTTTTAATGTATAGCTAGAATCGAATACCCCACTTTATAATCATGAACTCGTAGTACAGTGCTCTTGCGAAGTAAACAATAGACCCTACTACGAGGCACGCGACTTCTATTCGGCCGTCTTTCTCTCCGAAACCTCGCTCCAGGCTTCAGTCATGATGTTTGTCATGAAGAAATGGTCGACCTGCATGTCCCCCGAACCTTGGCAGGAGTCGGCATGAATTTTTGAACAAACTCACATGAAGCCTAAGTCTCTACATGATGCATTTGACAGCACCCTTCAAACCCGCCTCGAGTCAGGGGTAATAACATTGATGTCAATGTTCTTCGGAATCGTGTTTCTTTCTTGGCACATCAACAAAGTTTCAAATATTTTTTTTGCGGAAAATGGTAAATATTTTTTTTTGCGGAAAATGGTGAATATTTTTTCGAGCGCTCTCTCCATATCTAATATGGTGTTCACCAATGAATCTCTCTGATGAATCAAAGGCCTTTTATCACGCCGTCTACTCTGTGATTCATCAGGTGCCATATGGACATGCTACTAGCTACGGTCATATAGCATATTTGGCCAGCAAGCCTCAAAATTCTCGTCAGGTTGGCTCTGCTCTCAAGAACTTCAAAATCATTTTACCGGCATTAAACACCCAATTGAATGAGAATGAGCAGCTCAATGACAATCTACCCTGGTGGAGAATTGTCTCAAGTACCGGTAAAATCTCTCCGCGGCTCGAATCATTTTCAGAGATATTGCAGGCTGATATCTTAAGAGGTGAAGGTGTTGAGGTACTGGAGGCCAATATCGTTGATTTTGACCTGTGTGGATGGTTTCCTGATGAAGTTGATTATTAGTTGTGTTCTATACATAGTGAATGTTATTGAAAGTTCCTAGGCTCTTTATATAGAGTTGTTTATTTGAAAAGTTCCTTCTACTCTTAATATAGAGTTCTCTATAAATTAGAAACTACCTTGTCTGTAATTGTCTTATCTATTTCATCGCCTCCGTGGGTGACTTGGTTCTTGCCTTAGACTTTCTCTGCTCTTGCCGCTGCTTTGGATTGGCTTTTCCCTTACTTTTGGTAGGTTTCGGAGTATCAGATTGGTTAATTTCTTGCTGCACTCTTGCAGCCTCCTCCTCCCACCATTTAGCAAACTCTTGCTCCTGTTGAATTTCCTGTAATGTTTGCTTTTGGTTCTTTAACTGCTCCCTCTCTTGTTTTAATGATTCATGAATCATGATCTCCGTAAGTGAAGGGGTTGAATAAACTTGATTCATCGGTGTTGATATAAAAGTACTGCTTATTGCTGAAGCATTCAGACGTACTTTGACATTTTCATCACTCTTTTGCCTGGGTGGCGGTTTGTTGCTCCATGGATTTGTTTTTGCTTTGCTAATCCCCTGTAGTGGTTCAACATCGTTGTCTTGAATCATAAGTTTTTTTCTTTCCTTTTGGGAAACCTTATTAAACGAAATCTTCTTCAACTTAGGTATCGCTATTCCAGAAGACCCAGATGGTTTGCTGGCCCAATTTGAAAATGGACTTAAACCTGAAATCGGCGTTGTTGGTGTTGAAGGAGGTGGTTTAGACAGTAAAATCTCTCCAGCAGATTTTGGCAACTTTTCGAAACTGACAGATGGACTTCTCGACTTTATTGGAATAGAACTCGACACCTCGGCAATTGAAGAAGATCTCAGAGAAGATTCATCTTGGGTTTTGGTGCTTCTTCTACGTCTTCCATTAGTCACAACTTCAAATTCGTCATCTTCAACAGCAAATTCCTGATTTAACAGTGCGCCAGAGATTCTTCTAAGGTCAACTAAATCACTAGTGGCTGCCACAGAAGATTTTCGTGAAGATGACTTCCTGACTGGTTTCTTTTTTTCCAAAGGTTTATCCTGCTTAACGTCAATAGTTAAGTCGAATGAGCTGAACCCCTTTCTGTCACTCATAAAATTCTCATTAAATACCTCAGCTGACGTTACAAACTGTTCAATAGCATGAGTCGCGCTGTCTTCGAACCAGTTTTTCCCTATCCTCTCGTTTGTTTCACCCTTGTCACCTATCACATAGTCATATGCTTTGCAATTGGTGAAAGTTCTGAATTGGCTCTCCAACTTTTGCAAAATCTCGAAATCGATCTCTTTAAAGAAAGTATCGAGGACAAATGTCTCCAAGTTATTGTAAATAAACCAACTGCAATTCATAAATAATTTAAGGCATGAAAGATATTCAGCATGAATTAATAGAATTGTTACATTTTCTGATGTTATCAAATCTTTAAGCGCTAACTGACAGAGATTTTTCAAAGGGATAAGTAAAAGCTCGTCAGCAATTTCAATGAGTTCGAGAATCTTGTTGATAAAATCGTCGGTATCCCCGAGTGATTGGATATCAGAAAGATAATAGTTGAAGAGATCATCATCATTACTACCATATAAGTACCTTAGAACTATTCGAAACTGAGACTTAGTGATGTTATCAAAGTTCAAAAACTTCTCCTCATCTTCAACTTCTTCTCTTGTATATTGCGTACCATGATCCCATCGATTGGATAATATCGTCTCAAAGAATGCTGATCGGGCAATTAATATATTCGAATGTGCATACAACTCTCCATCCTTCAATCTAAAGGTAACATCCCCGTTATTACTTCCATCTTCACATCCATTCAACAACTTTCCAACACTGCCAATATACATCTTGGCGTTGATAGTGGAATGTCTGAGGGCGTCATTCATACCGAAGTAGTTCACTAACTTAGAGAACGTGAATTCAATTGCAGCTATATCCGGTGGACAATGGATCCCACTAGGATAGTCGTCCCATAGTTTCAACACCTCATTTGTATAAATGTAATGAACAAAAATTAAGACCGCTTTTAAGTTGACGTCGGACTCGAACACTATTTCCTCATTCTTATGCCTTATCTCTATTCCTTCGTCATATATATAATCTCCGTCACTAGTAAACAACTGTTCACTGAGGGGAGCTCTCTTCATGAACACCAGTTTGTGAATCCCAATGCTGACATCAGGATTGTGCGCGAGTTTGATATAGGTATCATAGTTCTTATCGGAATTTATAGTATCCTGGTGGAACTCCTTGATGAGATATGTTTCGTCACACTTCAACAAATCAATAAGATCTCGAGTTTGGGTCTGGGAGAACTTCTGAAATGTATCCTTAGGTCTCTTGTTAGTTTGCTGGTTATGTTTATTCCAAAGCTTTTCGTACAAAACGTCCACGCTTTCCAATTGTGTTGGTTGTTCATATAAAGGTGAACTTGCCCGAAAAAATTCATCATCCTTTTCAAAATCCAATTTGAAAGGGTAAAAAAAATCAGTAATGTAACAATTTGATTCGTGATCAATGTCCAATAATTGATCTTGTTTCCTATACAAGTCCACTTCCTTCAAAGGACTCAAATATTCGATATCCATCAAAAATTCATTCTTTTGTAATTTTAATGGAATTGAATCAACATCATCTTTCATGAAACAAAACGATGCAAAGCTATCATCACAACAAACCTTAACAATTTTATTTAAACTTTCCAATTTTTTAAATTTGTTTCTAGTCTTCGTTATAAGCACCGTTTCTGTCATAGAATTAGCACGTTGCTTTTTTCCAGCTTCATTCGACTTGATGAATGTTGAACCATTTTTAGTACACAATATCATGGATCCATCGTAGGAGACATCAACATCACATACTGACATATCAATATCATAAGCCTTCCATGCTACTTGATACTTAAGGTTTCTATTATCCTCGTTGTTCAAGGTAAAGCTTATAACATCACCACTTTCAAAAAGTAGAGCGACAAATTCATGGGATTTCATGCACACTTTCTTTATAGAAGAGGCCTCTGTTAGCTTCGATGGTTTAAAATAATCAAAATTAGTATAAGCTCCTCTTGATGGAACTTTTGGTAATTTGATATGCTGATTCTTATAATAAACGTGAACTTCATTATTCATGGTGATAACACAAGTGCATGTCTCGCAAGTTTCTACTAACTTGATATCCTCACGGAGCTTCACTTCACGCGGTTGTGGTAGAATCTGGCCCTTGTATAAGACCCCATTAACTCGGTGTTCGATCATGTCTATGGTGTTTAGATTTATCCCCATTTGGCCGATATTCAAACCCCAGAAATATAAGCTATTCTTTGAAAACGCTACAGAGTGGTTCTTCGACACTGCTATTCCTCTAACGTTAGAGACATTTCTTTTTAAGTCTCCCGAATTAACTTGTCTCGGTAATACTTCAAAAGAATCGGATGATGAATATCCTAGTTGATTGAAATTGTTAAGACCCCAAGTATAAATGGCATTATTGTTCATTACCACCATAGAATGATAGTTGGATATGGCTACAACTTTAATGGCCAAATTCTCACTTTTTAACTCTTCAAAAAAGGCAATATTCTTGAATCGAAAATAATTCTTCACATCTCCTGACCCATGGCCTAACCTACCTCTGGAGCCTATACCACATGAATATAGCTGTCCATCTTGGGTTAAAACTACTGAGTGGTACTTCGATACTCTCACAGTATTGTACCTAGGTTTACTTAGAACTTCATATATGCTAGAGGCTTCCTTGGCCGAGTTGAAGCATTCGTGAGGGAGTTTGGTGGGTAAGAATCGATCAGTGGAATCTCCAAGTCCAAGGTTATTGTTTTTGTTGGATCCGTACATGAAAAGTTCACTACCACCACGGCGATCACACCACCAATTGTGGGAAACAGACCGTAGTGACGTTTTTTTCTCTGATGACTTGAATCGGTAGGTCAAGTGATACTCATCCCTTTCATTAATATACTCGGGGATCCAGAGCAAATCTTTAAAGTCGTTCCCAATGAGCTGTAGTGGAGTTATTTTGTTTCTATCCTTTGTCTTGAGTAAATCGAAGAAAACCGTATTGTTGGCAACTACAATGGTCGAACTTATTGATTGACTCTTTAAGTATTCCAAAACCACTTTGTAGCAACTGAATTTCTTGTAATAAAAGATATAGTGCAAAATGTTCCATCCATTCTCATAGTCTGTCGAGTTGATGATACTCTTGATGTCTTTGTTTTTCAACACATTTCGAAGTAAGTCATGACGGTTGGCTAAGATTATGATATGAAGAATCGTTCGTCCAAACACGTCTCGACGGCAAAGCTCGGGTTTGCTAAGTTTAGCCAATTCTATGGACGCGCCACTTTTAGTTGATTTTAACATGGTGAAAAAGGTTTCTGATCTTTTATCGCTATTTTCTTATTCTAACTGGGATAAATTTCTGAACAGAAACTACAACATTGGTGACATCTTGAAAGAAACTCTTTGCAGTAAAGGAAAGAAAGTATTTTGGTACTTCTTTTTTTTTTGACACACTTATGAGAAGAAAAGAAGAAAAAAACTCCGATAGCGTTTCACGTGGAGAAACTTTCTCTACAACTACTTACAAACCCGTAGCGGTCATGAGATCGTGTTGACAACTTTTTTAGCCTACTACAAAATTTTACCTTTGAAGGGTATCGTACGAATGAAATTAAGATGTTTGTATCAAACTATTATCTATTCTATATACCGAAATAGAGACCCAACTTCTTCTTCCTGCGGTGTTAATATCCAATGACAAGTTATAAGACTATGCAAATTGATAAATTATATCCATAAACTGGTTCTATGCTGCAATTGCCTTTTGTGGGGACGATGGCTTTGATGTAGACTCCTTTTTAATCTCAGTAACCTCCCTCAAAACTGGCTTCTCCTCTTCGAGTTCAGTAGGGTTAGATTCTGGCAAGAAAAAGGCATTGGCAACAATCCTCTTTTTGATTGAAGAGATCTTACCTGTGGGTGGGAGACGTGGTCTGATATTTCTTTGTTTTTGGGGTAATTCGTCATCTTCGATTAATAAGAGACTTTCAGCTGGTGGTAACTCTGTGCTTTCTCCCTTCTTTCTTTGGTTTTTTATGTAATGAGCTTTCGACTTCTCAAGCAAAGTACTGTAAAAGGGCTTAAGTAAGCCAATTTGGTCGTCAATATCAGCTTCATATAGTTTTTTAACTTCCCATTCTTTGAAATCTTCATACTTGTTTCGTTTGCTAGCAACTCCTGAGCTGCTGTACGAGTTGTGTAGCCTCGAATGTAACAAGTAGATAGGGATCGAAGAGCTCAACATTTTAAACTCCTTATCCAATCCGAGCTCTTTGAACCCAAAGAAATCATCACCTAAATCACTAGAGAAATCTCCTGTCATAAATTGTTCACTGTTATCATCAAAACTCTTCTCATTAAAATTTTCCAATCCTGGTCTTAACAACTCTTTTAAAAAATTAGATAATTTATCCCGCAAGTCCTTCAACTTATCTAACTGTTTGATAATTCTTTCCTGGACAAATGTGTACAAATCATCTGGCTTATCCACCCCATTCTCCAAAAGGGACAATAAGAGGACTTCTTTATCCTTTAACTTGTTGGATGAGTTTGATTCTGTATGTAGTTTAACGGATTTAATCAAGTTACCGAGATACGTTTCAGCCACTTGTGCTAAAGTGTTGATTGCAACCAGTTCAGCAGTTTCGTACCCTGTTTGCATAGCAATCTTAGCTATATTTCTTCTCAACACATAATACTGAGTTCTTCCATAGTACAAATCATGATTAGATAATTTTGAAACTGGATCAACATCAACTTCTTTGATGGTTTCAATCTCTGGTTGTTTCATTTGGGTGTGGTGAACAAACTGCTGTGTTTGCATTTGTCTGATCAACGAAATTTTGAAACAAATTTTTCGTATTTCCTGAATTTCGGTAATATTCTTGAAATAAATCGAGTTTAAACCTTCGTCAATTGACATCACATATGGAGATTTAATCTTATTAGGATCCCCTCCTGATTGTTGAAGGAAAGTATCAACGAGTTTTTGTTCTCTCTTCTCTTCCTCTTCTTCATCAAGACCTTTGTATTCAATGCCTGGTAATCCACCCGTAATGTCATACTCCAACAAATAAGGTTCGTCATTTTCTAATAGATTGGAACTTTTGGAAACAACTTGCTTATTATCAAGGTAATGATTGAAATTATTCATCTCATTTGGTTTACGTATTATCGCAGGAGCAGTAAGTTTTAAGTGAGAATCACCATCAAATAAATCAGATCTTGTGGAACAATAATTAGCTCGAGATTTGGCTGTTAATGATCTCCACGCTTGTAATTCTGGGTCGACTTCATCTTCATCATCGGCTTCATCGTCTTCATTTCTTATTTCGTCACCGTCGAACTCTTCCTCTTCCTCTTCTAGTGCTGCAGTACCACTTTCCTCGACCATACTATCTACTCCAGGAGTTCCTTCAGGTTTAGGTGTGCCCATGAGGGAACTTGGGGTTGCATCAGGCGAATCAACTGCACTGATTTCTTCAGTTTTAATCTTTTCTTCTCTAGTTCGTTTTCTTCCCTTCTTCGTTGCTTTTCCTCCAACTACGGGACTTTTAGCAACTTCGCTGTTCTCCAATTCTGCTTCCTCTTTCTCTATATCGGCTCGGTTTCGAATTGTAATATCTGGAATTGTAGGTATCAATTTCAAGGTTTTCTTCTGCATTGACAAAGCATGGGCACGTATGAAATGTTTTGGGTCAGCATTATAGGTTAAACAGTTCGACCAAATTAACATTAGATCATCTACGAACTCCTTCTTGGAATTGTAGCTCAAGTTCTTTAGTTTTTTCAACACCGTGTTCAAATCCATTGGCTTTTTGATAATAAGACCATAATTGGGAGCTTCTCTTTTAGAAACTTTATTCAAAAAAGGAGTTGAATGTTCGGTATAACCTCTCAAATCAAGGGCCACTTTTTCACAGCTTTCGTACAATTCCTCTTGTCCAACTCTTTCATCATTAGACCATTTGCCTCGATTTTTTCTTACGTCATTGAAAAGTGTCCGTAATTCATAGTCATTAATATTGATGTCGTCTCTGTTTTGTTGGATTTTATTCAATAGATGTCTTAATGGTAGTGAGCTTGATCCGAGATTTATTCCAATATTATTGTTGCTGTTGCTACTATCATTGTCATTGGCGGAAATTCCATTAGTGTCTTTATTATCATTATTACTTTCTAGTTGGAGATCTGATTTTTCCAATTTTCTCCGTTTGATTAACGTTTCTCTATCGTATTCGAAGTTATGGTAAACTTTGTTGAATTCTTTGATTAGAAGTTCTTGATCTTCTAGTACTTCCGCAGATGCAGCATCATCATTGGGTAAGGCAGAAGCCGGGGTACTGGTTGAAGGCGAGGGTTCAGAGGGTTCATCGGGTTTGGAAAAGGTTGACATTGGAATTTCGATAATGACTTTATTTTCGCTGTTTAGTTTTAGCTCATTATTCGGTATTTCGTCGGATTTGGTGGTTGTGGGTTTTTCTTTTTCCTTGTCGTCATCTTCGTCGTCTTCATCATCATCATAATCATCTTCTTCTTCTCTCACTTTCATTTCGGGAGCCTTTTCCTGAGCTGTTTCTGGCGCCTTCTCGTCTTCATCTAATTCGTTGATAAGCTCGTAATCATCACTAACCTCCTCGATCAGATTAGTTGATTCGTCTAGCTCTTGAGACGAGTAGTAGAAATCAATAGCCTTCTCCCATAATAGGTATCTTATATGTAAAGCTAAGATCTTTATAGGTTTTTCCCCATCTTCCACGTTGGAGTTACTATCTTCTTCAGTCACATCCTCATCTTTGATTATACTCAAAGTACAATTACCTTGAATAAACGAGTTCCATAAGTTGAGGTCGTCTTTTTCAATGATGAAGGATAGAATTTTGAATTGGAAATCATTTAAAAAGATCTCGAAGAACTTTTTTGATTGATGTAGCCTCTTCGCAAGCTTGAATAACTTGGAGGAGTCATTGGATTTAAACGTGGATAGTTTGTCCATTGATGTATTGAAAACCTCAGCGTGTAGCAGAAGAAAACGAGTATTGTAGATTTTTTTTTTGTATCTCGAAAATCGGATTCATTTTAGCTAACCAACTACGAACTAGCAAAGTGCTACAGTAGTGTGACACTTACAAAGTGCTACTGGGGTGTGAAACCTACAAATGATTAATTAAATGCATTTACCATTAAATCTATACAGCATATTTCTTAGTCCATTCCTTGGCGGTGGCTTCATACTTAGCTTTATCTTGTTTATATATGTGAGCGATTTCTGGAACCAAAGGATCATCAGGGTTAGCGTCAGTCAATAAAGAGCAAATAGATAACAAGACTTTAGATATGGTTAGAGCAGGAGACCATTGGTCCTTTAATATATCCAAACAGATATTCCCGTTACCGTTAATATTTGGATGATAGATTTTCGTGGTGAAGGCAATCTTTGGAGGCTTAAATGGGTAGTCGGTAGGGAAATGAATGGATAAGAAAAACACCCCACCGGCGTACGGAGAGTCTGGAGGACCCATGATAGATGCTTGCCAATGATATAAATCATCACCAACTGGCCCAGCGGAACATGATGATGGTGGATCTCTGTTTTTGTTAGTAGAAGTTCAGGTGGTTGACAGCGCAGCACATCAACATGGTGTCGACGGCACATCAACATGGTGTCGACAGCACATCAACAACGGCATCGACAACACCATCGACATCGACATCAGCGGAAACCTGGCGGCGCCGTGATGATGCTGAGCCGACGATGGGACGACGCTGATAATGCAACTCTGAGGTGACTACCTGTCATGATCAAACGAATACATACCTTCCTAAGTCAGCCAACTCCTTATTAATACGCTTTAACGACATGATATAAACAAAAATGTATGAGTGGAAAAAAAAATTTAATTTATCTAAAATTCAACTGATAGATTATTAGTTGAAAAGAAAAGGTTACGAGATTAAGTGGCCGATTTTTTTGGTTGGTTGAGGGTGGTTTTTTTTGGAGGGAATCATGGGTGTGATGTTAAAACTGTGACGCAATGACAGCCTGAGAAAAGGTCGTGTGTGTGCTCGGTGGAATAGTAAAGAATAGTTGCTGACGTCAGCAGTTTGCCCCTAGATATTACAGGTTGGGAACAGGCCACTTTGCAGTTTGCATCCGGGAGCGTTTACAGGTTGGCCGGAGAGTTAAAGCTCCGACCGTGCAGGTTACAGGCTTTCCACGAACACAAATGCACAGCACCTCCGAAACCGGGATGAAGAAACGACAGGGCCCATACTTCACCTTGTTCCTTGGGTGCAATGCATGTAAGAGACATGATCTTGATGTTCCAGAGACCTCAGGTAGTATATGGAGCGCTTTCTCCGTGTAGTCGTCGGCTGAATCTCACTATCCACTGAGGTGCAATTTTGCTGCAAAAGTATCCACACCAAAAGCAGCATCTTGAAACAAGCAATTCGCTAGAGAGTGGAGACTAGCCGGTGTACAGCATAGTGGGGCGCACATCACCAACCTTAATTTGCAGCAGATCATAGAAGTCTCCGGCTTTTTCCTTCGTCCTTAAACAAAAAAAAAACAATTAGAGTTCGATCGCTGTGCTCTAACAAGAGTCCGAGCCATTGGAGTCCGATCACATACTCCAACTCGCAATTAGAGTTTGATCGCTGCCATGCTTCCGGGAACTACCACTTTGTCCTATTCTGCTTCAGGCAATTACCGCTTATAGTATGGCCTCTGTCGGTGCGATTTCCTAGTCTGTCATTCTCTGATCTTCTTCATAGTGTCATTTCCCTCACCTGTCTCTGCACTCGCCAATCGCCTCCCCCAGAAACATCCTCCCCTCCTTTCGTTCTTCCTTTTCTCCTGTCGCCCATGCGGTAGATCGGAGTTGTGCAGGCTCATCCCAACGTGCATAATGTGACATTGACCCCACACAAATATTGTCGCTGCCAAATCGGGCTTCTCATTCCGGACCATACAATATCATTATCCTGTAGATAAACAGGCTAAACCCGCACCTAAAAAAAAATAAAATAAGAAAAAAGAAAGAAAGAACGAGAGATAGTGAATCTACAATCTACCTCTTCCAAGGGTTTGACTCACGATGTCAATACCTAACCAAATAAGTCAGTCTCTCGATGACTTGAACAACAACTCTGACCTGTGCTCAACCAAACGTTCCAAAAATGGTTGTTTAACCTGTAAAATAAGGAAGAAGAAGTGCAAAGAAGATCAACCTATCTGTTCCGATTGCAAGCGGCTAAACAAAGAATGTATTTGGATAGACTATACCACCATGAGCGAAGACGAGATCAAGCGTCTCAAGGACAAAGTAAGACAAGATGAATCGGTGCTGAAACTAAGAAAGCGAAAATCGAAATCGAAACCTCAGGACGAGAATAAGTATAGAAATACTGCCAATATTAATTTCATAAAGAACAAACTTGATGGAGATATTTCCTTACATACTCAACCACAGCAACAACAACAACAACAACAACAACAACAACAACAACAACCTTTCAACATGGAAATTCAACCCCATTCACCCGTGGAGCATGCTCCTACCATCCCATCGAGTGACACCCATACTGCGTCTCAATCCTCTAGTAACCCTCATTTCAACGAGTTCAACACCAATATCCAGAATGGTAGTATTCTGATTCAAAAGTACGGCTCTCCTCGTCCTTACAACAACTATTCCCACACTGCATATTCCCCCTTCAGTCTTGATGCCGTATCACCTCGGTTTAATGATCCGAAGTCTCCCACAATCAGCAGTTTAATGAACCCTGTTACAGAAGAGAAGGAATCAGTTGCTAACCAGTCGAAAAATGAGAAGCAGGAGCGAGACAATCATGAAGATTCTCCCCCTCCTCTTGACTTGGACTATTTCAAAGAATCGGAAAAAACACCGGGGTCGCCCATTGCTTTCTTGAACTTCCTAAGAGAAGTATCTTCCTATCAGTCTCAATCGGAAAAAATAACCGAAATCAACGGTGACGACAAAGACAGTCCTCGGAATCCAAGCCGTGGGTTCGGAAGTAAACAAAGTGCAGAAACTGAAGCTCTTCTTGATTCTGCTGCTGCTGCTGCTTCCAATATTGTAGCAATATCACACTCCCCTAACTCGGACCAAAATCAATTTAATTTAATTAATTTCACATATCCCCTATTACCTGATCAACTACATCCAGACCAAACAGCATCTCCTACTAATTTCAATATCCCATCATTCCTAGAAAACGTAATTTCGAGCAACAAATATTCTTCCCCCGCTATAAACCAATTAGCTTCCAATTTCAATGCCATTTTCTCTCCTCCACCTCAACCAGGTTTGGCACCCATCCCATCATTAAATGAACAAGAATCTTATTTGTATAATCATTACGAACAAATTTTGTCTAGAAAAGTTTCCATTGCTCCATTATCGCAAAATGAATCCAATTCTTATCAAAAAGTGTTCTTGCCCTTAGCTCATAGAGATAAAGGAGTCTTATATGGATTATTGGCATGGGCGGCATTTCATTTAGGAGGTGAATGGATAAAAGTAGGAACCAAATTCGTTGATCTTGCTTTAGATCATGTGAATGATACTTTAAGTCAGTTAAAAGCTGAAAGGGACAAATTGGAGAACATGAATTTCGCTGGAGGCTCGAAAGAAAGTCGCCAGTCGATCGTGAATAAGTTGGCTACGTTATTAATTTTGTGTGGGGCAGAAATTTGTAGAGGGGATGTTAAATATTGGTCAATTTATTTATCATGGGGTTGGAAGATTTTATATACTAATGGAGGTATACTTAATTTCAGCCTGAACAAAGAAGAACATTGGTTAATTTCCAACTTTGCATATCATGATTTATTAGCTAGTTCAACAAGTGAAAGAGGTACTTATTTTCCTTCAACTATTTATGACAAAATTTTCAATGATACCAAAGTATTGTCGAAGGGTAATTTAAATCCTTTGTTGGGAATATCCAAGAAACTTTACAAGTTCATAGGTGATATCAACACCTTGGTTTTTGAAAGTAAGAAGACATTACGTCAATATTATAGTCGCAATGGTAGTCCTATCAACTTACGGAACCAAGGAGTCAAGGAATCGGAAGTAGTTTCTACCAGTCCTGATAATATTAGTGAAGGAGATAATATTGATGTTGAAATCCACTCGGATATGAGTAATCATGCTAAGATCGGGAAGCTATTATCTTCAATTATTGACAAAGCAAAAGCATTAGATTTACAAATCGATGAGGCCAAGCCTGATCCTGAAGATTTAGAAAATTTATCCGACGAAGACTTGGAGCTCCAATTGACATTGTTTGAAGCCTTTCAACTAAGTGCAAAATTATTAATAAGACAATCATTGATGAAGTGTAATCCTTCATCATTAGAATCGCAAGTGTTAGCAAATGATTTAACAAAGTGTGTTGACATTTTGTTAGGTACCCCAGTGCAAGCGTCCATGGTATTCCCGATATTCATGGCCGGGATTCATTGTGTTACCATTCATGATCGAATCATGATGAAACAACGAGTTGACAGGTTCATGAAACTGTACGGTCATTGGAGCGTGATTAGAACTCAGGCCGTGATGGAAAAAGTATGGGCGCAAAACCCGGACGGTGATAAAGTTGTTGACTGGATCAAAATTTTAAAGGATTTGGATTGGGATATTAACTTTGCGTAGTTACATTATAGTGTATTATATCAAATATAGAGCATAGGTCAAATCCAACACCGGAATTTGGTAAAGAACCAATAGCTCGACTTAATATATATCTGACATTATCTATTTCACCAACTATGGTGACAATCTGAAGCTTGGGTTGCAAAATACTAGAATATGGCCCTGCACATTGGTGGTCGTGTCAAACCCAATTAGACTTTTTTTGGAGATCCCGTTACACAAATCCAGGAGATGAGAAGAGAGAAATTTTCAATAGTATAGCGAATTTTTCACGACTGAAAAAAAAGGAACCAGATAGTCACATTCCATCACTTAGGATTCACATTCAATATGGCTGGTTTAGATTATCTTCTTTTCGAAGAAGCCACTGGTTATGCTATATTCCGTGTTTTGATTCAACAAGATGACATTTCAGCAAGATCCAAAGAAGTCCAAGAAGCAGGCAATGAACTTGGTAAGTTCTCCAAGATGGTTGAATTGGTCTCTTTTGCTCCATTCAAAGGGGCTGCTCAAGCTTTAGAAAATGCCAATGATATTTCTGAAGGTTTGGTTTCTGACTACTTGAAATCTGTTCTTGAATTAAACTTACCAAAATCTTCTGAAAAAAAGAAAATCACTTTAGGAGTCTCTGATAAGAACTTAGGTCCTTCTATCAAGGAAATTTTCCCATACGTTGATTGTTTGTCTAATGAAATTGTTCAAGACTTCTTGAGAGGTATCAGAGTTCATGGTGTTAAATTATTAAAAGATTTACAAGAAGGAGATATTGAAAGAGCCCAATTAGGTTTAGGACATGCCTTCTCTCGTGCCAAAGTTAAATTCTCTGTGCAAAAGAATGATAACCATATCATTCAAGCTATTGCCTTATTGGATCAATTAGACAAAGACATTAACACCTTTGCTATGAGAGTTAAAGAATGGTACGGATGGCATTTCCCAGAATTGGCAAAACTTGTATCTGATAACTACTCTTATGCCAGATTGGCTTTATTCATCAAAGATAAAGCATCTTTGACTGAAGACTCTTTACATGATGTTGCTGCTTTATTGAATGACGACTCTGGTATTGCTCAAAGAGTTATTGATAATGCTAAAATCTCCATGGGTCAAGATATTTCTGAAGAAGATATGGAAAATGTCTCTACCTTTGCTAAAAGAGTTGTTTCGATTTCTGAATACAGAGGTAAATTATATCAATACTTGACTGACAAAATGCATACCGTTGCACCAAATTTGTCTACTTTAATTGGTGAAGTTGTTGGTGCTAGATTAATTTCCCATGCTGGTTCTTTAACCAACTTATCCAAGCAAGCTGCTTCTACTGTTCAAATCTTAGGTGCTGAAAAAGCTTTGTTCAGAGCTTTAAAAACTAAAGGTAACACTCCAAAATATGGATTAATTTACCATTCATCTTTCATCGGAAAGGCATCCGCTAAGAATAAAGGTAGAATCTCGAGATACTTGGCTAACAAATGTTCTATTGCTTCTAGAATTGATAATTACTCTGATGAACCATCTACTGCTTTTGGTCAAATATTAAAGAAACAAGTGGAAGAAAGATTAAATTTCTACGACACTGGTGCTGCTCCAATGAAAAACTCCGATGCTATCAAAGAAGCTTTGGCTTTAGCTGGTGATCTCGAGGATGATGTTGAAGATACCACCATGGTTGAAGATACCATTGTGGAGGACGACGATGATGAAGAGAAGTCTTCTAAGAAGGAAAAGAAGAAGGAAAAGAAGGAAAAGAAAGAAAAGAAAGAGAAGAAGGAAAAGAAGGAAAAGAAGGATAAAAAACGTAAGGCTGAAGATGGTGAATCGCCAAAGAAGAAGAAGAAGAAGTCCAAGGATTAGATTTCCCTTTTCCTAGTTCCTTTCTCACCCATTTCCCTTTGTCACCACTCGGTGTCGTATTTGTAAATTAAACTTCCGCATGTCACTCAAATTCTCTATAGCAAATATATAATAAAATTAACACATGTATTGATAAAAGAAGAAGAACAACTACTTACTCAAATCCAACCTTAGGGTGCCAGGCCGTAGAAGGAGGCGTTTTAGGCCTCAACAGTGGTGGTGGGGGCTTCGACTCCGGCTTCAGTTGGTTCTGGTTGAGGCTCCTCGCGAGCTTGAGTGATCACATTGATAAGAATCAAAGCAGTACGTTCAAGTTCACTAGATTGATCCTTGGATACTTTCTTGATATCTGGGAGCAATGAACTAATAACTCCTTCGAGCTTTTCATTCACAGGAGCAACAATTGGATCCAATTTGCTGGAGATAACACTCTTGCCGTTTTCGTCATACATCACCGAGTGAACGTTGTATCGAATACCATTAAGCGACTTGACAGTTGGTTCTACTACCGTTCTCATAGCCTTTTCATGGGCCATCTCATAAGCAATTTTAACCTCCTCACTGGTTTTGAGGGCTGGTCTAACCACAGGATCCGTAATATGGTGTACTTCCAATGTTTTAATCAGGGGGAACAAGGTATCAACCTGAGTCAAAAGGTCATCAGTAATGGAATCACATTTATCCAACACCATCTTCACTGGTTGAGTTTCTCTTATGGCCATAGCCTTAGGCTTTACCAAGTCATACATTTGCTTGGAATGGGGGACCATAAAAACGGCGTCAGCTCCGGTGATGACAATAGGATATTGCTTGACATGACTCAATAATTTTTGGTGGGGAGTAACGTCAGAAGCAACTTCGGTAGATTCAGCTTGAGGGGCAGGAAGACTAGCAGACATACTAAGATTGATTTAATTCGGATATAGTTGATAAAGAAAGAAAGGAAAAAGAAAGAAGAAACATTTTAGGAACCCTTCACCACAAATTTATTTAGTTGCAAAAAAAAAAAAATCGCAGTCGGTACACAGATGGAGAAAGTACACAATAAGGTATATTAACAACAAAATTAACTACAGAAAGAAAAAATTAGAAGCTGGGTTCGAAAGAAGCAAGGTGGTCGGGCTCTTCGCTGCTTGAGATTTCGTCGTCAATTTCGGAAGATGGTTCAGCATCGTCGAATGACAATGAACCAGTTAATTTATGATGTAAATCATCATCACTCTCTAATTTGACTACTGGAGCAACATATTTGGGACTATGTACGGTCTTCTTTTCACATATCTTGGACCTGGTTCTTGTTCCAGACTCAGTGGATGGTAGTGTATAGGATGATTTGGTGGACAACGAGCATTCAAAGAGCGAATATCCACTTTCATTAGTCTGACCTATTTTAGACGCCATGGGAACCCCAGGTCCAGAAACCCTAATTCCAAACGAAACACGAGAGAGACAGGCAGTTTCTTCATCCAGAAAGTGTTTGAAGAGACGGATTTGAGCCTCACAAGATTCTTCATGGAAGAAAACCCTATCATAAGCGGCAAGATAGTAAATTTCGTCAAGAACCCGGGTGAATGCTTTACTGGGGAAAGTTAAAACTTTAGTCTTTTCATACAATTTACCAAGATCAAACTTGGGGTTTCGGATTATCATGATTAATAGCTTAACCCTTCCGTCCTTATCCATATGATCCGGCTCCGTGTGTCTGACTTTAGCCGGCCACCATGGTGGTCTAGAAGCGTCTCCAAACTTATAAGGATGGGTAGCTTGCTTTCTTGGCTCTATGAACTTTATCCATTCTTTAGCAACGATTTTACATACCGATTGGGTTAATGCACTAAATAACTTATCGTACTGTTTGTTCAAATGAAAGTCGCCGTTTTTAAGTCGACTTATTTCAATTATCTCCAGCGAAGGCAAGGCGGGCCGAATTTGCCAAAATCCCAGTTCCTGGAGTGCTTCCGACATGGGTGGGGTCAATGTGATTGCACGGTTCTTGATAACGTTGATAATCTGTTGGCGCTTGCGGTCATTGACGATCCGCGAGTGCAGAATCTTGAGACGTGATTGGGGTCTCTTATCTTTGGTAGCCAATAAGAACTGGAGCCCCTCGTGTTTATGAAGGTAAAGAAGGGTCTCCATAACATCTTTCAACCGAAAATCAACCTCTGCCGAACTCATGGTATTTACAGTAAAGAAAAGAAGAAAAGAGAGAGAAGGAAAACATTTTTTTTCATTCAGGAGATGTGGTGTTTACGGCGACCCTTGTGAATTCAAATAGAGTGAATCTTGTTAAAACAAATTGAGTAATAAGGTGAAAAACTTGAGGTTTTTTACATCCAAAATCAATACAAAACACCCGTACATAAACAAACATAAAGCCCGTGCATTCCTAATACAAACGCCCGTACATCCATATTTGCGAAGACGGCTATCTGGTGATGATGTTCGAGTCTATTCTGTTGCTGATGTAGGAAATTCATGGCATTGATTCGTAGATCCTCTGCCGAAAATCTTTTAGTCTATAGCAATTCCTAGTCGGGATTCCGGAAAGATTATTCTTGACGATTGGGAGACGAATCTTGAAGATTAGTAAGACAGCTGCTCACAGCCTGTGCCGGCCCATAGCTGCCCACGACAGCTCATGATGACCCATGAAAGCCCCTATGTAACGTAGGAATGAGGTGGTTTGATTAAGCGTAGGGCTCTGCTCTCTATTACCATTTGTGGTCTCTAGAGCTTATTTAGTAGTCCATCCGAAAATGCTACCTGAATAGCCTTTCCTAATTGGGAAGAGTCTCCAGTAAGCAGGTTACCCCATATATTCCCCACTCATTGTACAACCTTTCGGGAATTCCAGAAATCTCTCCGTGACACATAAGTATATAAACCGCTGTCAAGGTCTTAATTGCACTTTTCCGTACTCCATTGTTCGTCATGAGTTCATTCAAACAATTAGATGTCGAGTCCTTGATCGAGGAATTGACTTTACAAGAGAAGATCTCTCTTTTGGCCGGAGTCAACAACTGGCAAACGTTCCCAATTGAAAGATTGAACATCCCATCGGTAACTGTGTCTGATGGTCCCAATGGTGTCAGAGGAACGAACTTTTTCCAGGCAGTTCCTTCAAACTGTTTCCCTTGTGGATCTGGGATGGCCTCTACCTTCAACAAGGAATTATTGAAGGAAGCTGGTGTTTTAATGGGTAAAGAAGCTAAAATGAAACTTGCTCATTGTATTTTGGGTCCAACCACCTGTATTTCCCGTTCTCCCTTAGGTGGTCGAGATTTTGAATCGTATTCCGAAGATCCTATATTATCAGGTATCGCATCTTCTGCTGTTATCAATGGTATTCAGCAAGAAAATGTTGTTGCTTGTATTAAACACTTTGTATGCAATGATCAAGAGGATGAACGTAAATCAGTCGATACTTTGGTGTCGGAAAGAGCTTTAAGAGAAATTTATTTGAAACCTTTCCAAATGGCTGTGAAAAATGCCAATCCTAAAGCGTTGATGACTTCTTACAACAAAGTCAATGGACAGCATGTTTCTCAATCCAAGAAGTTGTTACAAGAAGTATTACGTGAAGAATGGGGTTATGACGGTACTGTAATGTCCGATTGGTATGGAGTATACTCTTCTAAAGAAGCTTTAGACGCGGGGTTGAATTTGGAAATGCCAGGCCCAACCAGATTTAGACTACCACTTCAAATGATTCATCAAGTTACTAGTAACGAAATACATCGTGATGTTATCGATTCCAATGTTCGTTATGTCTTGAAATTTGTCAATGAATGTATAAAGGCTAATATTCCTGAAGGAGCAAAAGAAGTGGCTAATGAATCTCCAGAAGCTTCAGAATTATTAAGAAAGATCGCTGATGAATCCATCGTTTTATTGAAAAATGAAAATAAAATTTTGCCATTATCACCAGTTGCTGCAAAAGGTAACGAAAAGATCGCCGTCATTGGTCCCAACGTGAAGGTTGCTCAGGATAGTGGTGGTGGTTCGGCTTCAATGAGAGCCAGATACAAGATAACTCCATGGCAAGGTATTGTTGATCGTGTGTCACAGGCTGGCAAAGAAGCAGTTACTCTCGAATACGCTCTTGGAGCCCATTTGGATAAATCCTTACCAGATCTTGGTAGAATTTTGCAAACAGAAGATGGAAAGCCAGGGGTTACTGCTAGATTCTACCTCGAAGGACCAGAAGTTAAGGATCGTGAAGCATTTGGTTTCGATACTTTGGATACCTCAAGAATATTCCTCTCAGATTATTCTCATCCCAAGTTAAGGCGCGGAGAAATCCTATTCTATGCTGAGTTTGAAGGTTACTACATACCTGAGACTACTGATGTGTATGAATTTGGATGTTCATGTTTAGGTTCGGCCTTACTTTATGTGGACGACCAATTAGTTGTTGACAACAAAACAAAACAAGTGAAAGGAGATGCCTTCTTCTTAGCTGCCGGTACAAGAGAAGAGCGAGGAGAAATTAAATTAGAAAAGGGTAAGAAATATAAAGTTAAAGTTGTTTACGGTACCTACCCTACGGGTCAAATTGAAAGTGAATATTCTGAACCCGGTGGAGTTAACTTCGGAGGACAAGTTAAAAGGGGACCTGAACAGGCACTTAATGAGGCTGTTGCATTGGCCAAATCAGTTGATAAAGTGGTCTTGGTGGTTGGTATCTCTAAGGATTGGGAATCTGAAGGTTTTGATAGACCCGATATGGATATACCTGGCCACACTAACCAGTTGGTCGAAGCAATTGTCAAAGTTAACCCTAATGTGGTTGTCGTTAACCAATCTGGTTCTCCGGTTACTTTACCATGGATCAGTAAAGTTCAAGCTTTCGTTCAAGCTTGGTATGGTGGTAACGAAACCGGTAACGCTATTGCTGATGTGTTATTTGGGGATTATAATCCTTCTGGTAAATTATCTCTTACTTTCCCAGAAAAGAATGAACACAACCCTGCTTTCTTAAACTTTGGAGCAACTAATGGCCGGGTATGGTATGGAGAAGATGTTTTCGTTGGTTACAGATTCTACGAAAAGACCCTCAGAGAACCATTATTTGCCTTCGGTTACGGTTTATCTTACACAACATTCAAATTATCTAATTTGACCGTCGATGCTAATGATGATGTTATCAATGTTAAGGTTGATGTAGAAAATACCGGTAAAGTTGATGGGGCTGAAACTGTCCAAGTCTACATTGCTCCCGTCAACCCACAAATCATTAGACCAAACAAAGAATTGAAAGACTTCGGAAAGGTCTTCTTGAAACCTGGAGAAGCTAAATCAGTGGAAGTGAGTGTTCCTGTCAAAGAGGCTACTTCATACTGGAACAGCTACAAAAACAAATGGCACTCAGAAAAGGGTACCTACAAGGTTTTGGTTGGTAACTCTTCAGACAACATCACTTTAGAAGCGGCATTTGAAACGTCTAAAACTACTTTCTGGTTAGGTTTATAATTGTATAGTACCTTTTAAAACTTACATTGGTACTTTATTTACACCCGTACATTTATATCTACCTGCGTAATTTGCAAATTCACCCGTACACCTTTTGACTTAAAGTGCAGGACTTCATCGCACATATCATTGCCTAATTAGGACAAACGTAAATATGCAAACATCAACACTGACGTTTTGGTTACCATTTGTGAAGAGTGAAAGATTAAACTTCTAACAGAGCCTTTTTCTGGTGTCTGATATCTTTCCTAGACCGGTATATCTTTTCGATATATATATAGAAGAGTTCCCGAGTGGCAGCATATTAGAAACGACCTACATTCTTTTTCTCATCATTCATTTGTGAAGTTTACAAGTGCATCAATTATTCATTGAACAATAGAGAAAAATCATATGAAACTTATTTGCTAGATTTAGTGATATGAATATTGGAGTATTTACTGATAATTACCATGCTGAAAGCATATTTGACGAGGAAGAATTCAAAATCGACTATAATGACTTGCTTGATGATGAGGTAGAGGAAAATAAAGAGGTTCATATGAGTCCAATGAAAAGGAGCAGTGGGAAGACCAATTCACCAGAGATGGTGGATCTTTCATTTCCTGTAAACAACGTCAAGCTTGAAAATCTTTCTCTTCCTGTCAATAATTCCAAACTTGAATTAAGACCCAATGATACTAATGTTGTGGCAAATAACTTATTCCAAGTGACCAAATATTTACGAAATAACGAAACGAAACAAAAACCAAATCAAGATATTTTCGAACTTAATGACGATTTATTCTTCGGAAAGAAACTTAATAATGATAAGATCGAAAAGCTTATCAATGAATTGAAAGACAAGGATGAAAATTTGGAATTAGATGATCAATTAAGGACCAGAGTGTTTAAAGGACGATTTAGTAAAGCCTCGGGCATGCAGCACTCTGATCATTTAGATTTTGAATTAAGCTCATATCTTGAAAATAACAAGGACGATTTGGGCATAAGCTTCACTGGCAGGAATCACGATAATAAGGAGAATTTGACACCATATCCCGATCCTCTTAAAACCAACAAATCAAAGAATTCAATAAAGAAATCCAGTAAAATCTATTTCAAATCTCCTCAACGAAATGGAATTGTCAACAAATCACAAATCCCCATTCTAAAACCTTTATCTAATCTCACCAACGTGGATTTGAAAAAAAGCTTTGGTGAAACTTTTATGGTTAAGCCTGACATGCGATCACCAAGAAGAATATGTTCACCCCGGTCTTCCAAGAACTTAACCCCGGCTAAACCATGTATCAAATACCATAATCAGAATCATAACATCTTTATTGTCGATTCTCTGACCGGTCATGTCAATGATGCTACTCAATTCGGTACGGAGTTGAACGCTTCTAATTGTGAAGGATTCCCATTACCAGAGGATATTAATGAAATTGTCCAAATTCCCACCAATGAAAATTCAACTGCAAAAAAAGGTAAACGGCCCAAGGCTAAAATGGCTATAATTAAAGCATTCCGCAATAAATACTTCTCCGACCAGCAACAGCTAGGGGCTAATAAGAGAATTGGGTTTTATACCAAATCGGAATTCGATGGCTACAGAAATGGACAAATTAATGAATCGAATTCTAACCAAGTGGAAGTTGTTTCTCAATCCATCCCGTCAATTGACTCTAGTCCTGTTTCTTTACCAAATAATAATTTGGAGGAATCAGCTAAGTCTGCTACCAGAAAAGTCAGATGGGCGCTGGAATTGGAATGGTGATACAAAGCACAATGTGTACTCTTAGAACGCAGACATTCATTTCTTGTACTTTACGATACCTTTTTACCTTTATATATTTAATACCAACAACATAGACTTCCAATTGCAAGGTTACTTGGTGTGTGTCGAATTCCTAGTGAAAACGAATAATACTTGATTCAGGTGAGAATGTCAATTATTTTGCAATTTTTACTAATTTTATCAAGAAATCACCCAAAACTTCTCCTATTTTTCTACAACTCACCATAAAACTGTAGTTGTACAAAATTTTGAACTTTTCGAAACCATAAAGAATTTGCTTTCATCCGATTTAAAACCATACCAGCTTCTGATCAACTTCAGCATCGGACTCTGCCTCGTCCTTATCTTGGTCATATCCTAATTCGTAACTGAAATTTTGGCAAGGCTGAAGCATCCACGTGACTTGAATCGACACACGTATTTTTCTGTCGCTACATGTTTATGTTGAACACGTTAACAAGCTTCTTTTTACATATACAACACCTCCCAAGATGTCTACGTTCTTTGATGAAATGAAAAAGTCCTTCGATGACGTTCCAGTCACTGACGGCAAAGTTGACACCGCCAACTTCTTAGAGGCCTCCGAATCTTTGGTTAAATTATTCGATTTATTGGGATCGTCAGCTTTTGCTGTAGTTCAAAAAGACATGACGGGAAACATCACCAAGATTAGAACCAAATTGTTGGCAGATCCTGCCGGTGCATCTACTTTGCAAGATTTGATTCTTTCCGAAGCAGGATCGAAAACCAAAACTGCTACTCAAGGTTTATTGTGGTTATCTCGTGGATTGCAATTCACTGCTCAAGCCATGAGAGAAACCGTCAACAACCCAACTAAAGAGTTGACCGTAACTTTCACCGACGCCTACACACAAACATTATCTAAGTTCCATGGTATGTTGGTTAAGCCAATCTTCAAATTAGCCATGAAAGCTTGTCCTTATCGAAAAGATTTCTTCCAAAAATTGGGTGCTGACCAGGAAAAAGTCACCAAACAGTTAACCGAATGGTTGGCTGCTTTAGAAAACATCGTCAAGATTATCATGGACTTCTTTGCTTCCGGTAACTACGGTAAAGGTTTATAGTAGACTAATAAACGTCATTGCAACGTGACTCAAGACTCTTTTTGCATGTAGTTTTTTTGCTGTATAAGGTAAACGTCCTTTTTGTCTCGTGCGTCTTTTCCAAATCTTAATCTTTGCTCTTTGACTATAGTGCAACACGTTGCTAGGTTATGATACGATGGCTGGGCCCTAGATTGAGCCCCAAAAGAGCCGCTTACGCGTTCATTATTATTTCATTTATAACTTTAGCTTATATTTCCATTTCCCGAACAAAACATACTAGACTTGACTTACCAGCAATAAATCTTCACCAGGACGATGGATCCATAGCAGTTCCAGCTCATGATATTGAGCCAAATAGGGCCAATGCTGTCTTCACCGACAACCAGAAAGTCGACCTGAGGGTTGCTTTTGCTGAGATGAAACCATTTAAGCGCTATGACTTGTTGTTTAACGGTAGATCGGTGGGAAAAGTATCGGCGGCCACCATCAATTATCGAGGCCAAAACCAATTTGATGATAAATACAAGCGGGAAAATGCCACCTTCTTTTCCCTAGTAGGTAATGAAGATCTCAGTACTATGATAGATGCGATTATTTCCGTGGAGAATAGGTTCAATTCTCGATACCACTACGATTGGGTGTTTGCCAACAACGAGCCGTTTCATCCCACATTCATCACCATGGTGAAGAAGTTTGTTAGTGGTAAGGCTCTGTTCGTTGAAATTCCACAATCGTTCTGGGGTCCTCCAGAATGGATCAACAGCGAACAAGCGGAGAAAACTCGAGAGCAAATGGAAAAGGAAGGAATCAAATATGGTGGTTCGGAATCGTATAGGAACATGTGTCGATTCAATTCTGGGTTTTTCTACAGACTACCAGTGATGCAAAATTATAAATACTACTGGAGGGTGGAACCAGATGTTAAGTTCAATTGTGATTTATTCTCCACCGATTGGTTCAAATTCATGCGTGAAAATGACAAGAAGTACGCCTTTAACTTAGCTCCTTTGGAGTTGCATACAACTGTAGTAGGACTTTGGGAAGCTGTTCAATCCTTTTCTAACACCAGTCTGGGAATGGTAGCTAAGGACAATAATATGAAATTTCTAACTGAAGATGATGGTGCCACTTACAACATGTGCCATTTTTGGTCCAATTTTGAAATTGGAGACTTGGACTTCTTCCGACTGCTAGCTTATACTAAATTTTTCAATCATATTGATCAGGCAGGTGGATTTTACTATTCTAGATGGGGTGATGCACCTGTTCATACTATGGCAGTGTCTTTACTCTTGCCAAAGGATGCCTTGTTCTTCCTACAAGATAGTGGATACTACCATAGCCCGAATGGTGACTGTCCCTGGGATCCTACCATCAGAAGAACCAGAAAATGCACTTGTGTTACACAAGAAGATTTCACCTGGGACAAATCTTCATGTATTCCGAGATGGTTTGAGATTCATAATTTAGAAAAACCTCCATTTGCTCCCCATTACGATTTTGTTAATCAACATGTGCCCGAACCTGCAGGAGAGGAATCAGGAGAAGAGGCTGAAGATAAGGGATAAATAGTTGTATATTAATAATGTTATTTACATGATCTATTGCTCACCACCTAATCTCTTGGTTTCTATCATCAACTCATAAAGTTGTCCAACTTGCTCTGGTGACATTTTATCGACTTCATCTCTTGTCAACTTACCTTCCATCCACTCACCACCGTCAAGGTTCTTCAAGTAGTCTTGCCACGAAGTCAAGAAACCAACAATATGAAGTGGATTATCGATATTTTGATGTGCTTTAAACTCAGCTTTGACGTACTCATCTCCTAAAGGTCTTAATTCTTGGGGTAATTTGTTTGCATGTGCTCTCAAAATAGAACGGTACAATTTTATTGGCGGTAATAATGGCGCAGTCTTACGTTCCGGCCGACGTGGTCTAATCAAACGGACAAGTGACGGTCTCATGTTGTAGTTGGTGCTCTCAGCCAAGGATCCGAATGTGAACCAAAAGATGGGAAGATAAATGTCGTCGCACCGAAATACCATCTCGTGCGACATAGCATAGAATCACAAAATGTCGTATTCTACTGATGAATAATTAGCTGTCCAACGAAGTGTACAGGAGGTATGGGTCACTTACATGGCATTCTGAAACAACGACATCAAAGCCAAGTAGTGTAATAGAGATCTCCTGAACGTTCACCCGGAAAAGACCCATTCAATCTGTGCTTAGAAATGGGGCTGCGGGGGGCTGCAACATCGAGTCTAATGATTCTAAGCATTTTGGCATCAATGATTCTAAGCGTTTTGGCTTGGCTTCAATACTTCTAAGCATTTTCCCCTTGATTTTGAAGGCTTACTTATCTAAGACAAGCCGTACAGCCAGTGCAAGTTAAGATAACTCGCCATTTGATGTCAAAAGTGCATACTTGCGGGTTGTTTAGTCGATGCAAAAGTTGTAACATCTTGAAGGATTCAAACAAGATATACTTAGTTACCAGAGGTCAGGCAAATTTAAGCTTTGAAAGTAACGACACGAGCTCAGCAATATCCAAAGTCGTACTAGTAGCGTTTAGTAGGTGGTATCTGAGTATATTTTGAGATAAAATGTGCGACGATGATCTGAAGGTACTATCCACCTGTCAATACAATTCTTCATCTCCCAAAGAGTGCAATTCAATTGTTCAATTGTCTCATGCCAAGAAACAATCTAGAATCTGGTTTATAAGACCAAAGTTATGGACGATCAAAAACAGTAGTAACTAAACCCAATTGAGCATTCATAGACCACGTCAGAAAGTCGATTACCGAATCAGGAAATTTTTCTGGAACAGAAAATTCAGCAGCCTACTCGTTTCTACCAAGGGTTGATGTTGATCGTGTAACCTTCTTAAGGCTTTGCCGATCTATCCATCAACAGCGAACGAATAATATTATAGTTGGCCGTCTAATTTGGCCATCTAATTTGGCCGTCCTCATAATTTGGAGAGAGTTTGTTATTTCGAGTTCATCATCACAGCTCATTAACTCTTGTGCCCCTCAGGACTTACCATGAGGACAATTGAGAACGATTTTCACTGTATATAAACTACAATAGCTCGTTAGTTTCAGCTTGAAATACATTGTAAAACATGGGGACCATAAAATTAATTAAGGTTTGAGTGATGTTCAACTTGTACATCATTGTATTCATCAGAGGGGTACTCTTGCTAAACTCTTGTTGTATAATTAATTTCACTCCCTTTTAGGAAATTAGGCAAAAATGAGCGTAGATGAGATGAATCTGACCAAAAATACTCTGCTTTCTTTGTAAAAATGGATCAATCAGGTTCATTTGTAAACATATGTGAACTAACTAATACTAAGAAGCTGCGAAGAATCTCTAATTTTTTGAAAAATTTCCTATTTGGGTAAAGGTATGGGTCTCGATAATATTTTTTTTTTTGGTGATAGTTTATTTATCTTTGCAAAACTTTTTTGCATTATACCAGCCTCTTATACGAAGGACCATGTAAGAAAGCGGTATATATCAAGAGTGGGATCCTCATTAATTTGCCAATTTTGTTATAAGTCTAAATTCAAAAATTCAATACCCTTTTATACCATATACCAGAATGAGATTAGGAAGCATTTTTTGCCTTGCAACTGCCTTTACCAGTGCACTTGTTACTGCCGCTCCTACTATTAGTACCAATGAAGTTGTCCAAGTGCAAGAAAGAGATGCTCCAAGCTTTAACTTTGAACTTGCTGCTCGTACTATGCGAGAATTAAACGAAAAGGCAGAACAGCCAGGCGCCTTTGGTAAAAGAGAAGATCAGGTGTTAGAAGACTTATTAGACCTGATGAAAAACACTAATTTACTTGATTTGTTTGTTGAGCACTTATCTAGAAGTGCCAAAGTTTCTGAAACTCTCTCTAACCAAGTGTTGGAAGCCATTGCAAACAATCGTATTCAACCTGATACTATTTTCTATGCTTTGAACTCTAAATTCGCAAAAAGAGATGCTTCTGAATTGGAATTGGATATTGAAAAGAGGGACTTAAGCGATGTTATTGTCAAAGTCGTTGATGCTATTACCAGTAGTGGTTTAGTTGCAAAAGTTCTTAACTATGTTTTGACTAATACTAGTATCCTTCAAGCACTTGAAAAATTAGTTGTTAATGTTGTGGAGAATGTTGATTGGTCTGCTGTACTCAAAGCCATCATTCTGTCAGGAGTTATTTCCGAAGTCTTCCAAGGAGTGCTTTCCATTTTCACTGGTAATTCTACTACTAAGAGAGAAGATTTCGAATCGTTTATTCAAAAGAGAGGGCTTACTGACATTAGCTCCCTTATCCAAAAGAGAGCCACTGACGTTATTGAAAAAAGAGGCATTATCTCTGATATAGTTGGCTACGTAGTTGATCTTGTTCTCAACTCTGGAATTATTCCAAATGCAATTGACTATATCGCTGACCACCCTGCAATCATCAAATCCCTTGGGAGCCTAATTCTTAGCACTGTGGAGGGTCTTGACTGGTCAGGAATTATTTCTGCTGTTCGCCAGCTGCTTTAAATGTTTGTACGTTAAATTTAATTATTAGAATAAGATACCTGTAAAGAATAGCTTTTGTCCGAAAAAGAAAAATCCGAAAGTAAATTTACTTTCATTGGACCATCGTTTCATCCAAGACCCAAATATTCACTACCTCCTGCGGCCTTGTTCATAATGTCCAGCTTGTATTTTGCCTTGAAAGCAAGCCAAGTCGAAGTTGAGTATTTTTCGCACCTCAGACAAATTGAGACCCAAAAAGGCAACTGCACCAATTTCGCATTTACCAATTGGGAAATGATTGGGAGCTCCGATATACAAGTTTTTCTTGAAAAAAATCAAATTCTACCTGAGTTTGGCGAAGTTTTAGCTGAGAATTGACAGTTTGTAGTGACATAACTGGATTAAGTCACATTTCGGGCTTGAGTTTCATCAAACCTTCTAGACAAATTGTAAATAGAGACCGGATAAAATGTAAAGGGAAAATTTGTGGGGTGCATGTACAAGTTGACTACGGCTGCATATATTTTTATGCTCAGTTCCTGCAATAGGGCCCTTGACTTACTAGTGGCTTATAGGTTGACAGATGCCAATAAGTGGGCTTAATCTCATCTTGATGATGACGATTATCCTATTTCGTAGGTTAGAATCCATCATCCCAATTCTAGACCCTAGCTAACACCAGTGTTCAAGAAATTTATTTCCCTAATTCATATAAGTAATTAGTGCCCCTGACACTCCATCTTGTATATTCGGCGAATTCCTTCAACGAAACGGGTAATTAGTAAACATTGCAAGCAAATAATTTCAGGAATAGTTACGAGGTGCAGGAGAAAAACAACAAAAAATTCCCCAAATAGGATAACAAATTCATCTCGCTAGACCAAAATATCAATATTTTCTGTCTCATCAGTGCGGCGCATAAAGAAGACTACTCTAGCTGTCAAAAACACCAACATCATTGCTTGGGATCATAACGAATATTTGTTTATATAAGAAAGATGGGTATCTCAAGATTTTTGAAAAGGTAGCTCTAACATTTAGTATAACCCGACAAAAAATGAAATTCGGCAAAATTTTGCTTCTTGCAACCTCGTTTTCGGGTGCTTTAGTCAGCGCTGTTCCAACGGCTAACGAAGACACTATACAGGTTGTGACCCGAGATGCACCAGGTTTCAACTTTCCACTTGCTGTGCGTACTATTAAAGAATTGAATAGTAAAGCAGAGTCTCCAGAAGGCTTGGATAAAAGAGATGATGAATACATCAATTCACTCTTAGAACTGTTACACAACTCTAATCTCCTTGATCTGTTTGTTGGTCACTTGGCTAACAATTCAAATCTTGCTGGAACCGTTTCTCATGCAGTCACGAAGGCTATTTCCAGCAATCTTGTAAACCCTTCGGTTTTAATGTCTGCTATAACCAGAAGTGGTTCCTTATCTAATGTGTTTAACTCCATGCTCGACAACAGAGACTTGTCTCCCTCCGTATTGGAACATACCAGAGATCTTTTCAGTGCCGGTCTTGTTGATCTTGATGGTACTGTGGAGAGCAAGAGGGACAACGTGATTGTTGACGAGTTGTCTGACATTTCGAAAAGAGATGTGGCTGATTTCATTGTGGAGATTGTCAATGCAATCTCCAACTCAGGATTGGTTGCTAAAATTCTCAATTCTGTTTTGACCAATCCTGCATTCCTCAAAGCTACTGAAAGTTTGATCGTTGGAGTCATAAAAGATGTTGATTGGTCAGCAGTCATCAAATCAGTTTGGAATTCAGGCATCATTCAAGATGTCTTTAAAGGCATCACTTCTCGGATCACCTCTTCTGCTAAAAGAGATGCTTTATCTCCTGAAAATGAACAATTACTTTCTTCTCTTTCCTCAGTCCTTAGATTGAAAATGCGTGATGGGGTTATCAAAAGAGAAGAGATTACAGGGGAAACTAATCTTGCTTCTTTGGCTAAAGCTGCTCTTGGTACTGCTGCTTCCACCTCCACCACCACTGCTACTTCCAAATCTACTACCGCTCCAGTTTCCACTGCTACTGCTGCCACCACTACTAAGTCAACAGCCAAGACCACCACTAGTGGAAATGCGGTTGCCAACTTAATTAATGAGATCTTTGGTGGTAATAACAAAACCAGCACCACCTCAACCAAGGCAGCAACTACCTCCACCAAAGCAACCTCTTCTTCTACTTCTACTCACACTGGCTTGATTGAAGGACTCATTGACGATATCTTCAAACATAGCAAAACTACCACCTCGACCAAGGCTGCCACAAGTACCAAAACTTCTACCAAAGCTTCTTCTACTCATACTGGCCTCATTGAAGAACTCATTGACGACATTTTTGGTCACAAGAACTCCACAAAAACCACCACCACTACCACTCACAAAGCCACCTCTACCGGATCCATCTTACTGGAAATCTTCGATGATATTTTCCACCCAACGAATGCTACTGCTACTCACACTGCAACCTCAGGAGGTGATTTGCTCGAAGATGTTCTTGTAATTGCCGAAAAGGGAGTTGCTGCATTGTTTAAAGGAGGTAAAAACTCTACTGGAAGCCGTATTATCCATGCTGGTCTTGATTTTGCTGGCGGCTTAGTCGAAGATCTCTTCGGACGCTTCTTCCACCATAATTCTACATCTACCAGTAGTAGTGGTAATGGTAAGAGTCTCCTTACTGAAATTTTCGATGATCTTTTCAACGAAAGAACACTCAGATTCCTTCTTAGAGTAGTTGAATGGATTTTCGACTTTTTCTTCGGTCACAAGTCTTCTAGTTCTTCTAGTGGAGGATCTGGAGCTGCTACCTCCAGTGGAGTGTCAAGCACCCCCACAACCACCACCGTCGCCAAGACCACCACCCTAGCTAAGACCACACTCGCTACAACCACCGTTGCTAAGGGCACCCCCGCTACAACCACCATTGGTAAGACCACATCCGCCACGACCACCCTCGCCGCGACCACCGCTGCAGCAGAAGACGAAGAAGAAGAAGAAGAAGAAGAAGGAGATTCCTGTTCGCAAGCCACCAAAGTAAAGAGATCTCCCGTAGACCGTTTAAAGAGAAGAATCAAGAGAGAAATCACCAGAGTATTCATCGAAAGAGCATCAGCTGGGGACGCTGAAAAGGAACTCAATCAACTTGGTAAACTCTTAATCTAATGCCTACTCGGATTGTAATATCTGAACATACTACCCAATTTTTCCTTCTTACTCGCACATTTTATTTACTGTTTTCGTATACCAATTCATAGTTTAAATTAATAACCTCGTCAACTTGACAGAATCCGTACACCAATTTTGACGGGTGGCTTCGCCATGGCACTTTATGTGTTAACAATTCTACTGTTTCACTACCGCATGGAATGCGTGGGAAGTTAGTGTAAACGTATTCTCACTTGAAGAAGTACTAGAACCACATCAAGTCTAATAAATGCTTTACCCATGTTCAGTTTTAGTTTGATTGCGTAGATTTTCTGCTTTAGCGAACGATTACATGGTCGTCGTCTTCAACATATTGCTTTTCACTAGTCTTTTCCAGACGTCGACCAGTACACCTACATGGTTCTGGCCATTTCTCAATACGGATGAGAACACACAGAGGAGCCTCATGAACTTTGTGCGCTTTCCCCATATGGTAAAGAGAAGTCGCTTCAGTGAATTTCCTAAAACGAGTCACTCTTATGCACCACAGTGGTCGAACCACTGGTCCAGTAGTAGTAGCCTTACCCCGATTTACGAATCGTAATCATCTAGACGGCATTGTAGAAGCCAGACTCGGTACTCCTACTTCGGAAGAGTCTGACAATTACCAAATTGGTGACGATCAAAAAAAGCTATTAATAGCACAGTGAGCAGTAATGGTGATCCGAGCGTCCCCTTTAGAAAGCTAAAATCGCTTCACATGTTGTCTAGCTTCCAACAAGGTTCTGGGTGGAAAGCAAGCTGTCAATGGGCCATAGCCAAAGCCAAAGCCAAAGCCAAAGCCAAAGTTAGCGTTTCTTGGAAAACACCAATAAGTTCTTATTGATACCAAAAACAATTCATATCGGCTCTGCTCAATGCTTTATCGGTCTATATGTGGGTTCGTCGTTTTGAGAAATATCAAAATACATCACCTTAGCCCTCAAGAAGGTTTGGCAGCTATAGCTTCCTTTTGACGATATGCGAGTTTAAGGTTTGGGGCCAAGCTCTCGCTATCTTTGTTTACCGATTTAGTAAATTATTGTAGATGAAAGGCTTCCATTCGCACCAAATATCCCCTCAGATCTCGAACTTGTAACCGATTTCATCTCTATAACATAACCGAAAAGGGTAAGAATAACAAAATGTCGAAGTTATTTTTCTGCTCATCCGACAGAAAAGTTGCAACTTGTGCGAAAATTGATGGAGAAGGTGGATGAAAAATTTCCTAATCGGGGCAAGAGGAACAATTTTTGTCAGTTGCCAAAAGAAGAAATTATTTTTAATGGTTTTGGCTGTGAATTAAAATATTCCAATCTATATCTACGATCGATATTCCTCTAATGTCTTTTTGGCATCTAGGGAAATTTTTGTTGGAAGTTTTTAATAAGTTCATTCGTTCACCCATTGCCATTCTTTTTGATCATTCTTCTGACTGATACCTCAATAATACCAATCTTAGCTGATTGTGAAAATTAAGCATTTCTTTTTCTGAAAAAAAAACTAATATATTAAATTAATGCAATATCAGTCTTCATTATGAAAATAACAACAACTACTTTTCAATCGGTATTGATTTATGCTGTTTTGGCACAAGCAATTAATATCCAACTTCTTAATAGCAATGGTAGAGGAATATCCAAAGAAAATTTCGTAAAACGGTCCTTCTTGAGTGGGTTGTTTGGAACGTCCGACACTGATGATTCAGTAGTAGCAGACACTGCGGACACAGCAAACACAGCAGCCACAGCAGCTGCAGCCGCAACTGTTGCAGCGGCCGCTACTGTTGCCGCAGCCGCTACTGTTGCCGCAGCCAGTCCAACTACTGCAGCCGCAGCAGCAGCAGCTGACTTAGGACTTTATGATTCCACCTCTTCAGACTCATCCAGCTCCAGCTCCAGCTCTTCGAGCTCTAGTTCTGATAGCTCTTCTAGCTCCAGTTCCAGTTCCAGTTCCAGCTCCAGCTCCAGCTCCAGCTCCAGCTCCAGCTCCAGCTCCAGTTCCAGTTCCAGTTCCAGCTCCAGCTCCAGTTCCAGCTCTAGTTCTAGCCCAAGTTCTAGCTCCAGTTCTAGTTATAGTTCTAGTGCCAGTTCTAGTTCCAGCTTTAGCTCATCTAGTTTCGTTCCTCTCGAGACTGTTGCAGCTGCTGTTGAATCTCCTTCTTCATCTACATCTACCACATCAACTTCCACCAGTACTGGAAGATCCTTCTTTGCTCATTTGTTCAGAGCAGGATCTGATGATGCCTCTTCAAGTGCTGTTTCTAGCTCCTCATCATCCTCACTGTCTCTTATATCGTCACTGAGTTCGAGTTCATCTGCATCTCAGTCTTCCTCCGATGCTGTCAGCTCTTCTACTGATGACAGTTTCTTGGATGATTTGCTTGGTACATCATCCTCCTCATCTTCAGCTGTGGCCTCCTCCTCTTCATTCTCCTCATCTTCAGCTAGCAGCTCCTCCTCCTCCGCAAGCAGTACTTCTACAGATGAGAGTTTCTTCGATAGCTTATTTGGCGATTCTTCATCATCATCTGCTTCATCATCATCTGCTTCTTCTTCAAGTTCTTCAAGTTCTGCTAGTGCTTCCAGCTCATCTGATCCTTCGAACTTATTTAGTGGGCTTTTTGCTGATTCCAACTCAACTTCCTCAGTTGCTTCTTCCAGCTCTTCTTCAAGTGATCCAAGTACTACTACTACAGAACATGCTGCTGGCTCAAGATTCTTCTTCCACAATTTATTTGCTGGTTCCAATTCTTCATCGACGGTTTCTGCCTCAACTACTGCCTCAAGTTCTTCTGCAATTAGTTCTTCCACTGGCGAAAGTTTCTTAGACAGCTTATTTGGTGCTTCGAACTCCTCATCTGTTGATCCAACTTCTACCGCCTCATCTACAAGTACTGCTGCTGCAAGAAATTCCACTTCTCATGGAAGGCTCAACTTGCTCAGTTCTAGTTCGAACGTAACTGCAGCTGCTTTAGATGATGATGATGAGGATGGAGAAGAATGTGAAGACGAATCAAGTGTTATTGAAACTTCCACAAAGCCAACTGATACTGCAACTACCGGTGATGCTACCATCACCAGCGACCCTACCGATGATGATGATGACGATAGTGATGATTGTGAGGAAACTTCAGTTCCAGACGTCATTACTACCGATCCAGAAGTTACCACTGACGCTGAATCTTCGATTCCAAATGTCACCGATGTTCCTTCTGATGATGATGATGATGATGACGGTGAAGATTGTGAAGAATCAACCGCTACTGACCCAGCTGTCAGCACTACTGATGATCCTTCAGACCCAGCTGTCAGCACCACTGATGATCCTTCAGACCCAGCAGTTACCGATCCAACTTCGTCTGATGATGATGATGACGATAATGACGAGTGTGAAGAAACTTCAGTTCCAGACATCACTACTACTGATCCAGAAGTCAGTACCACTGATGATCCTGTTACTTCTGATCCAGTAGTCACTACTACTTCTGATGACGATGATGATGATGACGAATGTGAAGAAACCTCTACTGCTGACGTTACTACCACCAAAGGTATCACCACCACCACAAAGAAAGGTACTTCTGTTATCACTACGGGAACTGGTGTAACTACCACCACAACCTCTGATGACGATGATGATGATGATGAATGTGAAGAAACCACCTATGTCACCACCAAGACCACTGTTGATGGTAACACCAAGGATACCACCATCACCACCACCGTCAAAACCACCGCTACCAGCAAACCAACTACTGACAGCGGAGACGATGATGGAGATGATGAATGTGAAGAAACCACCTATGTCACCACCAAGACCACTGTCGATGGTAACACCAAGGATACCACCATCACTACTACCGTCAAAACTACCGCTACCAGCAAACCAACTACTGACAGCGGAGACGATGATGGAGATGATGAATGTGAAGAAACCACCTATGTCACCACCAAGACCACTGTCGATGGTAACACCAAGGATACCACCATCACTACTACCGTTAAGACCACGGCCACTAGCCAACCAACTGATGGTGGTGATGATGAAGATACCGATGATGAAGGTGACTACGAAGATGTCTGTGAAGACGAAGAAGATGTCACCACAACCATCTACACCACCAGAACCTATACTACTGTGATTACCACCACTTTAGGTGGTAACGCTGTTACCACCACGGAAACCATTCTTTACACCACCACTGTTGCCGCTGAGAGCTATGACCAGGGCAGTGACCAAGGCAGCGATGATGATGACGAAGAATGCGTTGAGACTGCAGAACCAACCACCTATGTTACTATCGTGACCACCAAGACCAATGGTCAGACTATTATCAGCACCATCACCTCATCCCCAGATGAGGATTGCGATGACGATTATGATAATACTGACGATGACGAAGAAGAAGAAGATACCATTGTTACTGTCACTAGATACACTACCATCACCACCACCATCAAAGGTACCAACGGAGAACCAACCACCTATGTTACCAGAGTAGCTACTGCCATCACCACCTCCACCACTTCTCCTCAAGAAGAACAAGAAGAGTACGAATGTGTGGAAGATGAAACAACCTACTACATTACCACCACCAAGACTAAATCTAACTCCAAGCCTACTACATCTCCTGATACCACTTGGGATGATGATGATGATGAGTGTGCCGATGATGATACCAGCAGTGGTAATGATGACGACGACAACGACGACAGCAACGACAACAGTGGTGACGACGACGACGAATGTGTCAGTGAAGTAACCACTTCCACTGCTTCGAGAAACTCCACTCTTACTCCACATTTCTCCAACACCACGTCTACTCGTGCTGGTAGTATTGCCGCCACTTCTGCTGAAGCCAGCTCCACAGCTGCTTTTTTCGGAATCAAAATTGGTGATGTTGTCTTACCATCATCGTCTTATAACATCAGTAGTGCAGTCATCCAACAATCATCCAACAGTGGTCAAAAGAAAGTAGTGTCGGGAGGTCTTTTCACGTTCTTCTCCATAGTGTTGGCCACCTTATTCGTGTAAAAACAGTCATGATTACGAAAAAGAAAAAATTCTGTACCATATGAAACCTCTAGAATTTGGAGAAGTTGTTTTCTTAATTCTTATGATAAAGCCAAAACAGAATTTATTGTTTTGGAGCCAACTCTCTATTTATATTCTTTATATCCTTTCTCTGAATACCTAAGTTCAAGTTTATGTTTTGTATTGCTGAGGTTCACTTATTGCGTCGTTCACGCTATAATCACTGGAGAACGCGCTGCAATAAGTATTAGAGAGATTCGCTGGATAATGTTCCCTTGTGATACCTTACCCATGGGGGAAGTTCGTATGTTCGAAGTTTGTATTTGTAAAATAGATATAAAACAATCCCCGTAGAAGTATTTAAAGTAGTAATGCTCTGTTAAATATCTACAATTGTCAATATCTTTTGTTTTGCAGTCTATCTTCTTGGTGTTGGGGTCTTTTCCTATAGTTGCGACTTTTATCAAGTACTTATAAAATGGGGCAAACTACCTGTTTCCTTAGCTCTCACTTTACCCTTCCATTCAAAAAAAGGCCATTCACCATGCCGCTCATAGACCGTCAAACATTGTTGTTCTTGATCATTATGTTTGTCTTCCTATCGTTGCCGAATGGAAGCGACCAACCCCATTCAAACAAAGATCGAGAAACATTGGAGACCTTCCAAGAGACTTTAAAAAGCAACCGAGAACAAACTGAGCACTCCGAGTATTACCTGGGGTACGGGAACATTACCGGATTCGAACTATCGTACCAGGATAACGTCAATGGGAAGAACATTCTGGAATGGCCCTTCCATAAATTCACTAGACAGACACCATGGCAAGAAGATGAAAAGTATAGTCTCCTTCCTAACCACTTGAGTGAGGAAATTAAAGGCTTTTGGGGCACCGACCCGGTGGAGCCTTATGAAGAGGCGAACGCCTACTTGTTCAATATCACTGGTAAAACATACGGTGAATTTGACAAAATTAAACCAAAGTCTAAACTAAAAACCTTCAATATGGATCTACCCAAATACTTAAAGGATCATTATGACTTATATACCCAAGCACAATACGAACAAGACAAGGAACAGTATGAAAGAGATCCTGAAAACAATACACCCCCGCTGCCACCGGAATCTTTTAACCTAGATAAAGTTGGAAACCTTACATTTGATAGCGGCAAGATCTCCTTGGGCCTCAAAAGCTTCAATTATAACTACAAAGATGCCGAATTATCCAAGTTTGTAAAAAACCTCACCACAGATGCAGTAGATGATGCCGTGATCGTGAAGGTGAAAGTGAATCTAGATGATTTCCCGGAAATTCACGATAATGAGCTTGACACTCTCGGGGTTTATTTCCAAAACACCGGCTCCTTGGTTTCAATCTCTAGCTCGGCGAAATTTCTTGGAAATTATGCCTTGCCTCACTTCACCATGAATGAAAAGAATTTCAACACCACAAGACTTTTGGTGTCTCAACTACTAAATTTGACCAACGTTGAAAAAGACGTTAACATGGATGATCTCAATGGAAGTATCCAACGAGCCATTGGTCAATGTGAATATATCTCATATTTTCAGTTGGAAAAAACAGAATACCTGACACAACAACTACGAAACATTGACGAGGAATTGATCAACCCATCTGGTATGCCAATTCCTTCCGATATCCCAACGATCCAAATTAAACAAGCGTTAATGTATTCACCAGACTGTGGGATTGTATTAAGATCAAAGAGCACCAAACCTTTCGAGGGCAATAAATCAGAAGTTACTAACTCCAAGTTGAAGAAAATGTTGACAGGCTTATTGATTTTGTCCATCATCCAATTGTTTTTACTCATCAAACAAATCAAAGAATTGAGGACACCAGGTCAATTATCAAGTGTTTCGAGTACCACAGTATCTTTAATTGCTTACCAAGACTCACTAATTGCATTATCGTTTCTTTTGGTATCCAATTTGATTGAAGAATTGTACTTAATTTTAGCATGTGTTGCCGTGATAGCGTTTTTGATGTGTGGAGTGTTCGAATTAAGATTCTTAGTTAGCATTTTAACTACCCAGTCAAATGAAAGAGGGACTACATGGTGGGAGATTTTGAGAGGTGCCACCAGTAGAGATTCACCCAATGAAGAAGGGTTGCCTTTACCAGTTACTTCGGGTGCACCTGGTAACACCACCACACCAGCACCGGTGGTGCAACCTACAGAAGCCATACCTACATTGAATGATGAAGCGAGATTTTCCAATAGTATTTTTGGTACTGGATGTGCCATGACGATTATTTCTACATTTTTAATACTAAACGCCTTACTTTGGAGAATAAAATACAGAAGAATATTTGAATATATTGGTCTTTTACTCTTGAATTCTTATTGGTTACCACAATTTTTGAGGAATACATTGAAGAATCGGAGAAGATCATTCCTGTGGGAGTTCATGATGGGATCGTCTATGATCCGAATTTTACCGGTTTGGTATCTTTGTTTAAACACGGGAAATCCACTTAGACATCATTATGATCCTATTTTGGCGGGAATTACGACTGGGTGGCTAGTGATACAATTGTTCTTGTTATACTTACAGCAAAGCAAAGGAGCGAGATTTTGGGTCAAGGAAAATTGGTTACCAAAAGAATATGATTATCATTACGTATTAACGATTAAAGATTTAGAAAAGGGAGGAGGGTTCTCATCAGACTTGTTAGCCAGCATTACTACTGACTTGACTAATGAAAGACCTAATAATGAAGCCGAGGCCACTACTGGCAATTCAGAGGATGGAGGAGTTGTTCATTGTAAAGTTGATTGTGCCATTTGCATGAATGAAATTGATTTACCAATTAATGTTAATGCTGACGGGAAGGCCAAGAATCAAATTGATAAGGTAAAATCATCTAAGTACATGATAACTCCGTGCCATCATATATTCCATACGGAATGTTTAGAGGATTGGATGGTTTATAAACTACAGTGTCCAGTTTGCAGAACGGCCTTGCCACCAGTATAACAGAGGATTTGGGGTCTACGAGTTGATGAATAAAGTGTAATGAAGCCATATTTCTCATATGTAAATATATTGACTAACTAATAGTTTACCATATTTCTCGTAGCTGTTACAGTATGTCTACCGTTGTTGTGGGTATGCTTTTGTTTGATACCCTGACAGGATCATTTTCACAGTTGCAAGCTGCTAGCACAGCCAGAGACAGGACCTTGCGATGACCTTTAACGAAATCATCATTTTCGGGGGCCACTTTGGTAGTTACCTTAGTAGGATGATGCTTTTTAGTGTGATTCAAGGACTGCTTCTTATCATGTTTGCCATGTTTAATATGAAGCAAATGCTCAGTTTCCCTTACGAGGTTATTCTTCCAAGAAGATAGGGCATTCATGTCTGCATATCTTGGAACCACGTCCAAGGCGCACACTTACATATTTATATGTAAATGAAGGATAAAGCATTTGACAGACAAAGAACGTTTCGGTTCAGCCGGTGAAAAAGAGAAAAAAAAGAAAAGATAACGAACACTAAAAGTGAGTAAATCTCCTGAGATGGCGAGATAAGACCCATTGCTTATCCATCGTGATCTACATAGATGAGGGGGTCGGGTACTGAGAGGGGGGCTTTATTTCCTTAACGCCATGAGATATATAGTGATGATGTCGTAAATGCCCGATAAATGATAAGAAAAAAGAGCAAATCCTGACTATCCGACTGCAAGTGGCCATTTCTTTTAGTACAGTTCCTTGAGGTTCCGAGTGTTGGAGAGATTACAATTTCCACTTTGCTGCAAAATGGTATCACACCGTGAGATAGCATCTGATTGTGTGCTGGTCATTCATAACCCTGAGTCAAATCCGGGGTAACCTCATGCAACAAAAAGAAACTTCAGTGCGTGTAGCCCACATCTACGAGGGGACATAACATATGCAGGTGTATTTAAGAACCTATTAACACGCCATACATAGACCAATAACGGTAGTGACTTCGCTTCGGAGCCGCCACTGTCTCGCCATTACGGACAGATGGTGACAGCCAGCAACTTCAAGGGTGGAGAAAGGTACGGAGTTACGGGTATAAGAGCGCAAGACAAGAAAAAATGAAAATGATGAAAAAAAAATACTTCATTAAGGGATCTAATCTATTTATATACAAGGAACATTAAGTTAACTGAATCTAACCATTTTCAGCATATCTTCTTCATTCAGTATGGTGGTGGTATTGGTGTTGATAAGCTTTAGACTGACGTCAATTGTGCCACCAGGACCAGCGAATTGGTGGGGTATGTAGTTTCTTATTTCGTCATCTTGGTTGTCTTCGTGTCTTTTGGGAGAGGAGTAATGGGTGTAGTTATTATCGGAGGAGTCAGGTATTATGCTTGAGGATGTTATTGTGCGGCGAGGAGGTGAATGCGATCGTTTACTCACCAAAGCTTTCAGCGAAGATACACTTTTTCTTTTAGCCTGGCTTCTTGTCACAGCATGGGTTTTGTTACTAGCCTTCTTAGACGAATAACTCTCGGTGGATGAGTTGGAGTTATTCCTTTTCCTTATTTCATCTTCTTTTTTGGCGGTGGTGGTAGTGGTTATGATGTCGGAAGATGACTTCGACCTTACGAAGGGGAAGAAAAGGACCTTGGTAAGTATGCCCATATTAGCAGAATTGTAGAGCATGTAGTCTTATTATTATGGCGGAGGATGTTAAGATATTGGAGATGAAAAAAAAGTAAAAAATGAAAGCATCCAATGTTTATATATAATTCAATTATAATTACGTAAATTTCAAACTGTCTTCTTGGCTGTAACTATAATGACAAATTCTGTACCTTCCCACTTTAGGATTTAACCTGGCGGGCATACATGAGAGATGGCTTGAGTTCCGCACGGCTGGCGGAGATTAACAGACGAGAAGAGATATTTCCGGTCAGCGACAGTAGTGGATTTAACGCTTTCGGAAATTACTAATGGGGGACCGGCTTTTACAGGAACGTCTTACCTCCGCTTGTTTACAACGGGAACGGGAATTGTTATTTCCTACAAAGACGTCAGCTTCTTGCCACTGACAAGACAAAAAAAAAACCTGCTGACATTTAACAAATCAAGGAAGGCAACCGAAGAATCAGTCGAAATTTCCTTTAGATGGCGACCTTTACGAGCAGAAGTACGAACATGTCATCGCAAAAGGTGGCTTCTGAAACATAAACCGGCTCGGAAGTAACAAAATATTCCCGCCAGAGCCGAAAAAGCGAAGAATCAGACCCGAGTCACAAAACACCCGCACACCAACACAACAACCACAAAATTAAGTGAAACCCATACACCATAAATCAGCCTCTGTGTCACGTGATCAAGTCACTTGCTCTTTTGTGTTCGGTCGTTCCAAGTCCTCAATTTTGATCTCAACAAAATTCCGAGCAACCATCCGGACACCATAAGAGGTACGGGCTTCGTCTCAATTGGGTGCGGGCCGCTAAGACCTGGCGCTAAATCCATCTCTGGTAGCCGCTAGCGCAGATAGGTCGCTTGCTGAAAGAATCAAGGTTTATAAAATGACCGCTTCCCCATTTCTTCCCAGGAAAATTTCTCTCACCACGTCTTACAAATGGCTCCATCATTGAACAACCCGGAATTAATCAGATCCAAGCCCTACATCAACGGTAAGTGGTACGATTCCAAATCGACCAAGAAGTTTGCTGTCATTGATCCCGCTACTGAAGAAGTGATCATTGAATTACCAGATCAAACCCCGGAAGAAATCGATGAAGCTATCAGAGTGACTCACGAAGCGTTCGAGTCTTACAGAAAGACCAACGTCTACGATCGTGCTAGATGGTTAAGAAACCTCTACAATTTGATGATGGAGAATTTGGAGGATTTAGCCAAAATCATCACCTGGGAAAACGGGAAATGTTTAACCGATGCTACCGGAGAAATCAAGTATGCTGCTTCTTACTTCGAATGGTTTAGTGAAGAAGCTAAACGTATTTATGGTGATACTATTCAACCTTCCAATCCAAATAATAAGGTCATCACCTACAAACAGCCAGTGGGTCCAGTTGGTTTATTATGTCCTTTCAATTTCCCTAGTGCCATGGGAGCCAGAAAAGCTGCTCCTGCATTTGCCGTTGGATGTACTTGTATCTTGAAACCCGATGGTCAAACCCCGTTATCGTCATTGGCCTTGGCCTACTTAGCCGAAAAAGCAGGATTCCCACCAGGTGTATTCAATGTTGTTACTGTTTCGACCGAAAACACGCCTATGTGTGGATTGAAATTCTGTGAATCGGAATTAATCAAAAAAATCAGTTTCACTGGTTCAACTCCAGTTGGTAAATTATTGGTGAAGCAATCGGCATCCACTCTCAAGAAACTATCGATGGAATTAGGTGGTAATGCTCCAGTGATTGTATTCAAAGATTGTGACTTGGACTTAGCCATTGAGCAGTCCATTGCTTCCAAATTCAGATCATTGGGTCAAACCTGTGTTTGTGCCAATCGTTTATACATTGAAGAAGGAATCTATGATGAATTCTGTGAAAAGTTTGCTGAAAAAGTTAAGCAATTCAAAATTGGTAATGGGTTTGAAAAAGGCGTTACTCACGGGTGTTTGATCAATGATAGAAGCATCATCAAGGTTGAAGATCATACCAAAGACGCTCTTTCCAAGGGAGGTGAGATTTTGGTTGAAGGAGGAAGATTACCAAAATTGGGTAAGAACTTCTACTCGCCAACCGTGCTCAAGAATGTTACTGAAGACATGAGGGTAGTTCATGAAGAGACTTTCGGCCCATTGGCAGCATTGATCAAGTTCAAAACCAAAGAAGAGGTGTTGAGACAGTGTAACAACACCAAATATGGATTGGCTTCGTATGTTTTCTCCAACAACTTGAACACTGTGTGGTACATGTCAGAATACTTAGAAACCGGTATGGTCAGTGTTAACACAGGTCTTTTCACCGATGCTGCCTTACCATTTGGTGGGGTGAAAGAGTCCGGTTTTGGTAGAGAAGGCTCGAAGTATGGAGTTGACGATTATACTGTTATCAAATCCATCAACTTGGGTAATGTATACAACTAGAGATGTACTCCCGGAATATAAGCCTCTGTTATATATTTGCCCACATCCCAGATAGACTCCCGGAATACAAGCCTCTGTTATATATTTGCACACCTCCCAGATAGACAGCCCTCTGTAATATATATACACGCAGAATATATATTTGCATCATTTGCAATCACTATCGCGACAACTGCAACCATCGCAGCTGGCTTGCCTAATCGGGACACAATATCAAAAAAATGCGTGAGAGTCGGGATATAAATATCGGTAAGTGAGCATAACAACATGTTTTTGACCGAAAGAACCGAATGCGAGTGCTGAGATAAGGCGTGGTTGTATATATAAAGAACAGAGACAGATATGTGTATGAGAAATCCCCAGGTTATCAGCAAGAACCACGACAAAATACCATTGAGCCATATACCTAAAATTGATAGTGCTGGCACTATAGAGAGCTTGATTAATGAAATTTCCCTTGTGTCGTCCAAACAACCACGATTTGTCATGGACTCGACCCCGGAAAAGAAGCTTTTCGCCGAGTTGCCGTACCCGGTGACCTACAACAAGACGTTAAAACTGAAGAGAAGCTTCAATAAGTGGATAGTGATGATAAACTTGCTCACGTTGCTAATCTTATGTAGTTTCACCGTTCTCCACCATACATAGATTCAATATAGATCCGTACCCCAAGACCCGTGCATCCGAAGCGCGCGCCCCGCCGTTGGCGATCTAGAACCGAAAACACGACAGCCTGCGGCAGGCTGCGTTCGTGGCGGATATGCGTATCCCGCAGGTTCGCGATGCAATTCGCGTCGTCAGCGAAAAATGATCCACGCGGAGTCAGCAATAACAGTAGTCAACCTCCGGCCGTCTGTTGTCAGCGTAAACCATCAACACCCTACCTCATTCTCTCGCTCCTGGTCCAGGTTGTGCCACGAGTTCTCCCTCCCAAGTGCCCCAGTTTAGTGCCTATATTCACCATTGCAGCACACTGATTTCTTTTTCCGTTATTTTTTAACGCCTATATCCCATATTTTCTGGCGACTTTGCAGGGTGAAGTTAAAAATTCCTCGATTAGGCTTTTTTGCACACTAATTTCGCTTTTTCTTCTCTTTTTATTTTTTCTCCCTTACAAAGAGGCACCCTTTCAGAGCGA
>JANIVW010000063.1:0-78203 GCA_030555995.1 Isabelozyma heimii
GGTTTATAATTATCATGTAAGATATTATTCTTTATGTAATATTAATATATTGTTTCAGAGTCTCTTTAGACAAAATGAATCATCTAGAACAACTTCAACAATTAACATCTTATAGAAAGCATATTACAACTGAATAAGTAAAATAACCTTTGAGAATAGTTTTTAAGTAATATATTATCTAAAGAGAAATCAAAGATCATTCCCAAACTATTTTGAGAATAGGCTAATACGGTTGCGGTATTTTTTGTAGGATGGAAAATAGTGATTGAGAATATTTTTAGGTTGCAAGATAAATAAATTAATATTCTCTTATCAAAGAAAAGTGACAATTGATGAACAATTCCAAACTACTTGAAAAGGATTTTAAATGCATCAAGTGATATACAACAAACGACACGGAGAATTATCAGCTGGTTACAAATGAATATAATTTTTGAGAACATATAAGGAGCAACCTTTATACTTCAATTAACAATTATCGAGTAAAGAATTATCCTTCTCCATATATTGTTTTGGTGTCAACTATAAATTAGGATGAAACAAATTGAGCAAATTCAACACAGCATCACCACTAGTTTCCAATATCTCGGTTTTACAGTTCTGAAGTGGAATATTATTCTTTGATATATTTTCAATATATTGTTTTTGCATCAACTATAGTAATTATCATATCAAGAGACTTCAACAAACTCTGTCCTGTGAACTCGTATTTTGGAAGATACTTGCTGAAAAATTAATGGTCGATTAGTAAGATGAGGTCCCATTGCTCCGACACATATTGCAATTTTGGATAATATATATCAATCTTTAATAATGTTGTCTCCTCCATCAAGGTGAAATGCTCCCTTATCGCGTAGCTGTGATGCTAATTTATAACAAAAGGGTTTTCGAAAGTGTTGTAATCAGAATGAATGACTTATATTGGACTTGATTTAAATACTGCTGTATCGAAAAATCGAACTTAGTGAATCTTTATAATTTACGGTTGACCTCGTCAGCATGTGAGAGAAGCAGGCAGCACAAATAAGAAGATGAAAAACATGGCTTTTCCAATAAGTTATGGAGTCAGAACACGAAATGAAACTTATTTGAATGATTATTCGCGGAATAAGTCAAAAACAAAATGAGAAACTGACACATAAGAAAGTAACAATACCTCCCTAACTTTTCAAATGATATTTAACGCGATTTCTGCGACAGAAAGAGCATAGAGTCTTATTATCTGTGAGTAAAATACACCTATATATAGATTGCCTCATAGGGAGTTATGTACTTCTTATCTTGAAAGAGTTTGAGATGAGATTAATTTCTCTGTATGCTGTATTACCTTGTGGTACTTTCTTTCAAGTATAGTTCATTACTTCTGTGGCATCCTGATAAATTATTTGAAGCTAAGAAGGTGATGTCAGTTGTACGATAGCCAGAGGTGAGTTTTCTTCACACCCTTGAGACAGTTCAAGATAAGTTGATTAGTAAGATCCTTGTACCTGCCCAGAAAATTGTGATTTCCTCTACTCTCGTCTATAAATAAGAGCACTTGTTCTGAAGAATATCTATTTTCCTATTACCTCAAGCTACTTTTATACTTGTAAAATAAGTGAAGGTAGTCAGCTGTAAGCTTTTTTTCAAGTTTACATAAGTTATAATGAAGCAAAAAAGAGTAGAGCTGAAAAGATAGAACTGCATTACAAGGGCTAAAGGAGCTGGCATCAAAAATCAAAACACAGATACTTGTGACCTCATCCTTAACTTGCCTTAGGTAGAATTGAAGAACGTATCGACAGCTCATTTAGTAACTCTCCTCTTGATATGTTCTATAAAGAGAGAAACCTCCATAAAACTAGCAAACGCGGATTGGAAAATTGAATTTTGTGAAGATATTTGTGATTTTTCTCAAAATTGTCATTAATAAACGAAATACCTAAGATAAAAATGCGAAACCCTTTTCGCAACCCCAAGGTTTTATCTTTCGGTAGTAGGAATTCACATAGGAGATATTTTATTCTAGTCTTCAAGAATAACAATCATTGAGCAATTAAGCATAAATAGTATACATTTTTCTTAATTATGATAGATTGGTGTCTCAGTCGATTCCCTTATAGCTCCGTCTTATTTTGACATTACCTTGAAAGGAGAGATCAAATAGGAAAACCATTCATCTTTTGAGCTATTCGATTAATCAATTGTAATAAGAAGTGAGTTCTACTGTGGATAATCAAAAAACGTTTGGAGGGTTTAAATAAGTGATATCTATTGAGAAAAATCTAAAAATAATATACTTTGTTTTCTGTTCTAAAGAATATCTATAGTTTATTGCGCCCGTGCTACTCTCAGTAAAATCCTTGAGATTGTAAATAAGAAACTATCTGACCGACAACTTCGTTTAATTCGAAAACACCATTAGTTTTGTCCAAGGAGAAAGTTCCGTTTTCAGTATTCTTCTCACCTTCAATATTCACTACAATAGCATTTGATTTACCGACCAAGCTAACAATGTCCGAGTATTCCGATTTGGAAGGAATGATAACACCAGCACCAGACTTAACTAATTCGTTGATGATGAATGAACTATGTTGGGAGGAATCTAATTTAGTGATACGACGTTCACCGTTGAATTGATTCAAAGTGGACTGTAAAGCAAATGATAAATATTCACCTTGTTCTTGGTTTTGTTTGGAAGAATCGATGATGATTACGAAACCTTGTTTAGATCTTGGAGGATTGGTTGATCTCAAGATCTTGACAACTTCAGGATACGAGAACCATTCAGGAATTTCAGTTCCATCTCTTAAACGTTGTCTTAATTCAGTACCAGAAATATTTGCAGTTTTAACCTTAGAAAGATCAATAGTATCGATTGGAGCATATCTATCTTCATCAGGTAAGTAAGTGACCATTCTGAATGGAACAATCTTTATTGGTAATTCATCTTTGTAAGAAGCCAATAAATCTTGAGCATCATAAGGTCCATAGAAGTCAACACCTTGAGAGTTTTTACCTGGACCAGCGTGATCTCTACCGACAATAAAATGGTCAACTCCATAGTTCAAACGAATCAATGCGTGCCATAAAGCTTCACGGTCACCGCCCATTCTCATGGCCAAAGGTAACAAAGATAAAGTAGCCAATCCATCAGGATACTTCTTTAAGATTTGCTGATATACTTTAACTCTTGTGTGGTGGTCAATGTCACCAGGTTTAGTCAACCCAACTACTGGATGAATCAAAATATGACCATTTTCACCGATATCCTTGGCAGCCCGAACAGTTAATTCACGATGAGCCCTGTGCATGGGGTTTCTGGTTTGGAAAGCAACAACATGTTGATCAGCCCAACCTAATTTTTGAAATTCTTTTCTCAATTCAGTTGGAGTCTTACGGAATTCTACGTAATCATAATGAGTTGGGTAGTCAATACCTTGAATAGAACCACCAATGTAAACATCGCCAGCAGTGGAAAATAAGTAGTTAACAGCTGGATGCTCAGGGTCACCTCTGAAAACTTTCAAAGCTTCGGTTTTCTTGTCAGGGTTATAAATGGATTCCACAGTCAAGATTGCTAAAGGTTTTTCATCTCTCAAATCTTTCAAGACAACTTTGTCTCCAAGTTTGTAGTTAGCAGCAGTATCTTTGGAAACATCCAAAGTGATTGGAATGGGCCATAATAAACCTTTTCCAGTAGATTCACTTTTAACTGAGGACAATCTTGAATCATGAACAACAGAGTTGTAATCTTCTTCATTCAAGAAACCATTTAATGGAGAGAAACCACCGTTCAATATGAGTTCCAAATCACACAACTGTCTAGCAGTTAATGTCAAAGAAGGTAAATTGGCAACTTGGCTTAACAAATCAGATTTGATCTCCTGGTCACGAATGACTAAGTCTTGTAATTGACCACCGTGAGGCACTGGAACAGGCATTTTTTTTGTAAAGTGAAAAAAGTAAATAAATAGTGAGTAGTTCTTCAAATATAAATCAAACTTATATTTACAAGGGTTCGTCGGAGTATATATATGGAGAATTAGATAGCTGAAAAAATTTATGAAAAATTCACTGTGTATATAGAAAATAAGTCGTACAATATCATCACAGGTTGAAGAATCATTATCAGACAATCGCACGTGATGTGACAACAGATAAAAACTTTGTTAAGCAAGCATCTGGGGAAATCCGAGGGGTGAATGCACGTGGATGCGCATGCTGAAAGTAGAGATCTTTACCGGAATAACCAAGCAACAAGAAAATTACTGCAAAATTCAAACGCTATCATGTTGATGGTTTTCTAGGCATAGGTAGCCACACCAGTTGAATTGAGCACAACGAATTAAGATGTGGGTAAAAGAGAGACGCAAAAATCTACAGTAATGACTGTCCTAGGACTAGCCGAAACGTTGTAACGACATGCTTGAGGGGTGGATTTCATAGATAGAACTAAGATAGGAGGAAAACTATCAAGGAAACAAGAAAGATTCAATACCTCAAAGATAAATTAGTATCGTCTCATCTGTGGAAGTACTGACGTATTCTATTAAGCACGAAATTATCAAGAAATATTTACATAATAGTGCAAGCAGAGGCAAAGCGAGCCCAAGTTCTTTTGCACTTCACAGTAGGTAGTGCTTATTCGCATCAGCGTAATTGATTTCGTATATATTAAAGAAATAAATCAACCTCTTTTGGGTATGTTCAGATTAAACCTTCCGCATCATGTAATAATTCAATAGCATCATCTTGAGTAAATCTCAAGGCATTTTCCTAATTAGCGTCCTCACTGCTCTCTGTCGAGTCCTGCTTATTTGGAAAGCATTTTCAGCTAATACCCTCTCTCTTTCTAGTAATACAATCATAGGAGCCTAATACTTAAAAAGAAAAGGAGCTTCAAGGCGACTCGAGTGGAGGATCAAGCTTGACTATTCTCCTACAGCCCTAGATCTATGGAAGATAACTGGAGATCCTAAAGATTGAGAGTTGTCTCAACATCATTGGATATCTTGGAGATTAAGAGTTGTCTCAGCAGGATATTCCGATATTCGTCTAAAGTGTGACACAACAACCAATACTACAGAAACCAAGAGTTGAACCAAATACAGAACTGTGTCAAGTCAAATATATAATGCCCCATCTATTGTACTCATTAGGCGGCCATACTTCCAACTTTTTTTAGCACATCCAGCTTTATTGTAACACCAATACATCCCCCAAAGATTCCCAAGTTTCCCCCAAGAAGAACAGAATCCCCCACTTCCCCCACGTAGACGATTTCGCCGAAAGGCCAAGTATATGCGCGGAAGGCAGTAAGGGCCTAGAGCCCAAAAATGCACCTTTAGAGGACCGTTGTCGGTGTTGGGCTCTCCGATAATGTCGCAATTGGGCTTCCTAATCGGGGGCGAGACAGTGCGACATCTGACTAATCCATTACACCCCCTACGATCCATTACTACCATTCCTACTATAACCATAGGATCATCGAGGGAATTGGGGTTTGCTGAATACAGCGTGTCATCATGGCAGTTGGTAGGTTATGTGAAAGAAAAGAAAAAAAAGCCATTCTGTAGAACTTCGGAAGTCAGAAGTAACCAAAAATGTCTCACTGAACGAACATTCTTTTTTTTTTTTGTGTGTCAGCAATTTACAGTGACTTTTTACATTTTTCACATATATATTTCAGGTAACCGTGTGAGAGAATTTTTTTGCTTACCTCTTTTTCATCATTAATAATATTAATAACAAACAAATAAATATGTCTGCTCCAACGTATGTATCTACCTTAGTTAACTCCAAAGATGTCAATTGATGTGGTACTGGATCAATAGAGAAGAATTGCGGCTTTCTGGCGTTGAAGTCAATTACTATCCCTCCGCTCACCAAAGCTGTGATTAATTTTTGTAAGTCACCAATTCTTCTTCAATTATCCTCCCCATTGATCAAATGCATTCCGTCCTACCAATGCTGTGGTTGTCCGTTATTACATGGCCGTGAAGAAAGGAAAAAAGAAGACAAAACTGAAAGAATAACCAGGATATTGCCGTGGTCCCCAGATAAGTATCCGGGCAGTTTCCCTTTTTTTCTCCTCTATCTGCTATATAAATTCCTCGTTGTCTGCATTAGTTTTCAATCTATTTATCTTCCAACTTCTTCTTGATAATTATTTGGAACTGGATATACTCTCCTTTTTTCCATTGATCCGTTTGTCCATTCCATTTCTCCCGCCTCTCTCTCTCTGATTCCTCTGTGTTCGCACGCTCCCTGGCATTTTTCAAGTGCTGATTCTGAATATTTTTCACGTTCTTGATTTTTTTCTCATAACTTTTTTTTTTTTTTTTTTACATTCTCCGAAAACCGGTTATTCTTTCTTCCTGGTTAGTGATCTGAAGAAAAAAAATGTCATCTTCCGCTTCCGAGCTCCAAAATAGAGCATTGCATCGTTTGAATAATCTTTCGAGTCAATTGAATAACAACCAGAATACTAACAATGTTGCTAGTGGTGATATTGGTTTAATTGGTTTGGCCGTCATGGGTCAAAACTTGATTTTGAACGCTGCTGATCATGGATTTACCGTTGTTGCCTACAACAGAACTGTTGCTAAAGTCGATGAATTCTTAGCTAATGAAGCTAAAGGTAAATCTATCATTGGTGCTCACTCCATCAAGGAATTGATTGACAACTTAAAGAGACCAAGAAGAATCATTCTTTTGGTTAAGGCCGGTAAGCCAGTTGATGCTTTCATCGAGCAATTGTTACCATACTTAGACAAAGGTGATATTATCATTGATGGTGGTAACTCTCACTTCCCTGACTCTAACCGTCGTTTCGAGGAATTGAAAGAAAAGGGAATCTTATTCGTCGGTTCCGGTGTTTCTGGTGGTGAAGAAGGTGCTCGTAACGGTCCTTCTCTTATGCCTGGTGGTCACCCTGATGCTTGGCCTCACATCAAGGACATCTTCCAATCCATTGCTGCTAAGTCTGATGGTGAACCATGTTGTGACTGGGTTGGTGATGCCGGTGCTGGTCACTACGTTAAAATGGTGCACAATGGTATTGAATATGGTGATATGCAATTGATTTGTGAAGCCTACGACTTATTGAAGCGTGTTGGTAAATTCTCCAACAAAGAGATCGGTGACGTTTTTGCTAAATGGAACAAGGGGGTTTTAGACTCTTTCTTGATTGAAATTACCAGAGATATCTTGTACTTCAATGATCCTACTGACAACACTCCATTATTAGAAAAAATCTTAGATACCGCTGGTCAAAAAGGTACTGGTAAATGGACTGCCATCAATGCTCTTGACTTGGGTATGCCAGTTACTTTAATTGGTGAAGCTGTTTTCGCTCGTTGTTTATCTGCTTTGAAATCTGAAAGAACCAGAGCCTCCAAGGTCTTGGTTGGTCCAAGTGTTGAAGGTGAATCCCCAATCAAAGACAGAGAACAATTTGTTGATGACTTGGAACAAGCCTTATATGCTTCCAAGATTATCTCTTACGCTCAAGGTTTCATGTTAATCAGAGAAGCTGCAAAGGAATACGGCTGGAAATTAAACAACCCTGCTATTGCTCTTATGTGGAGAGGTGGTTGTATCATCAGATCTGTTTTCTTGGGTGAAATCACTTCTGCTTACAGACAAAACCCAGACTTGGAAAACTTATTATTCCATCCATTTTTCACTGATGCTATCACCAAGGCTCAAAAGGGTTGGAGATCTACCATTGGTAAGGCTGTTGAATTTGGTGTTCCAGTTCCAGCTTTCTCTACTGCTTTGTCTTTCTACGATGGATACAGATCTGAAAAATTACCTGCCAACTTATTACAAGCTCAAAGAGATTACTTCGGTGCCCACACTTTCCAAGTGTTACCAGGTGAAGAAAATGATTTCTTAAAGAAAGGTGAATGGATCCACGTTAACTGGACTGGTAGAGGTGGTAACATCTCTGCTTCGACTTATGACGCTTAAGTTAGTATTAAATATACTGTTTTTAATGGATTTTTTTCTGATAAATATATAAGCTTTTAACTACGCCCTTGTAAAAAAAGTACCAAAAACAGATGTATTAAAGAGTATGACTAAAAGAACAACGATAACTGAAAAACAGTAATAAATAAGATAAATAAATGTAACGGGAAATAAAAGGAAGTCAATTATAGTAATAAATGCAGTTTAAGAGGCCACCTCAATATTTTGAGCCGACTCATTTACTATAGAGTTTTCATTGTCATTATTTTCAACAACATCCTTGAGAGGATCTCTTGCAAACCATTCTAAGATCAAATCATCCTTAGGGAAAATAGTAGCAAAAACCTTTATTTCTTCTGATAATGAAGTTTTATGATGGACAAGATCAGAGTACAAAAGGAACTTACCTAACATAGCAGTGAAAGTCATTAAGACGTAAGTTTTACCAATACAAATATGAGGTCCAGTACCGAAAACTAACCAATTACGTTTGTACATGTCACCGGTAGCGTTTTCCCATCTTTCTGGAATGAAGGAATCAGGGTCAGGATAAACTTCCGGATCATGTAAAGCAGGATATAAAGTTGGGATGATCATAGATCCTTTTGGAGCAGTGTAATCGTCAGTAACAGGAAATGGTTGTTTAACAACATATGGAACCATTAAGACGGGAGGTCTGTAGCGTAAAGATTCTTTGACAACATCGTTAGTATAAGTCATTTCGTTAATCAAAGATAAAGTCAAAGGAGTAGAGAGATCGTTATTACGAACTCGTAATTGTTCTTCTCTAACTTTGGCGGCAACATCGGGTCTATCAGCAACAATTTGAAACAACCAACAAGCTAAAGAAGAAGAAGCATCTTGAGAAGCGAAAAGGAAAGTGAAGATAACTTCTGAGATTTCCTTGTCAGAAAATTCACGAACTAATAATTTAGCATCGGGATCATCTGATTGGTTTTGTCTAGCAACTTTCATCAAATAAATCCATTCTTCCATGATACAGTTTGGTGTAGCGTTCTCCTCATTGATAACAATCTTGGCATGTGCAGCACACTTTTCGAAGATTTTCATAGTGTCATCAGCGATTTTCTTACCGTACCATGTCTTAGTATAAGGAATAATAATTGGGAAATTAACTAATTCCATAGCAGCTGTGACTCTATAGTAGTTATCAGCAATAAGAGCAATCTGATCTTCAGTGATGTGATCACCACAGAAGGTTCTTAATGATAAAGCACACAACAATTCTCTAAATTCAGGGAAGAATTGTCTTGGTCCTTCATATTCAATGAATCTCTTTAAGTAAACATCCATGTACTTTTCGAGAGTAGGAATATAAGTTTCTAATGCTTTTTGAACGAATAAACCATTCAAAGATCTACGGTAATCGGTATGAGCTTTACCGTCCAAAAAGACCCAGTTAGTAGGTCTTAAAATTTTAATAGCAACATCAACCACACAAGGTTTAACGAACTTTGGAGAAGACAAAATCTTTCTGGCCAAATCACGGGTAGAAGCAATAACCACGAATTTATGAAAAATAGAAACACAAGATAACGGACCGGATGCCCATTTTGATTGATATTCCTCAAATTTAGGGTCTAAGGATTCTAAAAATGGCCCGATAACTGGCCAAAATTTGAATCTTGGACCAGCACAAGTACCCTTTTTGAATTGATAGCTAATTTGATCGTAGGTTAATCCAATGACAAATAAAGAAACTATGAGCTGAAGCCATGACATAGATTGGAAAAGTTCGATTCCCTTATTAGCAAACCCTTCGATATTTCTTTGAGTAATGTTTGATTTGATGGAGTCAATGGACTCTAACGGACTAGAAACATTCATATCAACTAAATATTCTATAATCCCAAAGTCACTCCTTTTATAAACGAAGGAAGAAGCAACCTGATTTAAAGAAGAAAAAAAGGTTAAGGAAAAAAAAACAATATATGAAAGAGAAAAAAATCACCCTGTAATTATACGATATGCTAATATAGAATTTTTCTAAAATAGCTTTTTTTCCACACTATGTTTTTTTTTGCGACTAAACATATGTTATAAACGATCGTATAAGCTGGAAACGACGCCAAAAATCCCTGTTGAGCGAAAAATGTCGTCACCCGACATATTATGTCGGACCTGTCGGATGAATATGCCTGCCGAGGGAGAAATGTCGCGGGCAGATAATAATGTCGCCATTTCGCAATGTCGCTATTCACCAACCATTGATCCTGCATGTATTCGGCATCTTATTGAGATGAGCCCAAATTTTTCAGTATGGAGATGGAGCCGATTCCAAATCAATTAGGGCCATGGGGAAAAGAAAGAGTAACAAGGCTGCTGAAAGTAAAAGAAAGAAGGCTAAGCAGGATCAAGATGCTCTCTTATCCTCAGGATTATTTGCATCTGGGACTCACGAAGATATTTCTGATGTTGAAGATTGGGATAACGAAGAGCAGGATTATGAGTTACAGCCAAGATCAGTTAGCAAACAGTTTGTTGAAACATTACCGATCAAAAAAGCTGACGGAACTATAGAGAGGAAGGTTAGAGAAGTAAAACTAAAGGAAGAAGAATCAGAAGAAGCAAAAGAGCCGGAACCTACCCAAAAGGAAGAAGAAGAAGACGTGCTTAATGAAGAAGAGGAGGATGAAGATTCACATTTAAGTCCCGAACAAAAATTAATAAATATCAAAGAGGAAGTGGCCTCATTGGCATCTAAACTAATTGAAGATCCTGAAGAAAACATTCTGTGTTTAACCAGATTGAGAAAGATGTCTGAATCGAAGAATTTCGTCACTTCCCAGTTATCCATTCTTGCATTGATTCCTGTATTCAAGTCTTTAGCACCATCATATAACATTCGGCCATTAACTGATGCTGAAAAGAAAGAAAAAGTCAGTAAAGATGTGGCTAAATTGAGATCCTTCGAACAATCATTGATCTTCAACTACAACAGTTATGTCAAAAACTTGAGCACTCTTTCTAAAGTATCCTATTCCAATTCTTTGAACAACAAGAGCATAACCCCTAACCAAATAAAGCAGGGTCAAACCGCCACCAAAGCCGCATGTGAGTTATGTTTATCCTCTTTACGTTACTTCAATTTCAGGACTGATTTGTTCAATATTTTGATTCGTAGATTGAACAGAAAACCTCAGAATGAATCAGATTTGAATATTTTCCTTCAGTGTATAACAGTTCTTGAAACTTTATTAAAAGATGACGAGAGAAATGGGGATATTAGTTTCGATGTTGTTAAATTGCTATGCAAATCTATCAAAGATAAAAAATTCAGAGTGGATGAGTCTGTATTGAATATTTTCCTTTCGCTTTCATTGCTTCTGGACTATGATCCAAATAATGAGAAACCACAGCAGATTAATCCTAAAATTAAGAAGAAGGACAGAGTCCACTTATCAAAGAAGGAAAGAAAACAAAGGAAAGAACGGAAAGAAATCGATGAAGAACTTCGTAAAGCAGAGCAAGCAATTACCGCTGAGCAAAGAGAAAGTTTCCAAGCTCAGACATTGAAGACCTTGTTAACATTATATCTCGAGATATTAAAAACTGGAGGTGATGATACTACATCTGCGAGTGTCCTAACTGCTGCAGTTTTGGAAGGATTATCCCGTTTTGGTCAAATGGCCAATTTCGATTTGCTTGGTGATTTCTTACAAGTTCTTCGAGAGATTATGACCGATATGATTCAGCTGCAGTCATTAAAGAACATCGATATCGATGATGACGAAGAAAATGGCGGCTTGTATAGTGGAAAGCAAATTAGAACCATACTTCTTTGCATTGCCACTTCATTTGCCTTGATACTCAATCATTCAACTGTCGGTAGAATACCAATTTCCATTGATTTGACCAAATTCATCTCCAATTTATATGTGATTCTTGCTGATTTATGTTTGGACCCTGATTTGGAGTTGAACCATAAGACTCTTCGATTGGCGGATCCTTTGGGGGCCGCTTCTTATGATAAGCCTTCCGTTAATGTATCTACTAAATCTGAGCTTTTACTTCGGTGTCTAGACCACATTTTCTTCAATTCCAAGAACGGTTCATTACCAAGAGCTACTGCGTTTGCCAAACGACTCTATGTTTTAACATTGCATACTCCAGAGAAAACATCGCTAGCTACATTGAAATTCGTGGGGAAGTTGATGAGTAGATACGGAGAAGGATTTAAGAGTCTTTGGAGTACAGAAGATACTGTGAATGGGGGTGAAGGTCATTACATGTTAGGCTACAATGCTGCTGACGAAGTAGAGTTGGAAAGAAGTAATTCTGAAGCTGCTACGTTGTGGGAAAATGTGCTTCTTGATAAGCATTTCAGTCCAGTTGTTCGTGATGGTTCACGGTCTCTCATGAAGAACAGTAAGCACAGCGGTGAGCGAAGATAGAGAGCAGTTTCTGTAGCGATAGTAATTTAATTGCATAGAGAAGAATACAGCTTTAACGAACAACCAAAAAAGGTGAAATATCATAATTGTAAATGATTAAAGTAGCTATAGAATAGCATAAAATGAAGTATAGTTGGATTCTGATCTAATACTCAGCCATTAGAGCTTCTCATATACGACCTATATAGTAGTATTTTCAGGGACGGAGTTGTCCATATCCGGACCATTGAACAGTCATTTTAATTGATACACTACCATTTTAGTAGACTTCTCATGGTCTTCAAATGCTTCGTGACTTTAATTGACCCATTTGAAAAGTCAACTCCAATCACTGCTCTTGGCCTTTTGAGTTATTCCCTGCCACACAACAAACTGCACCAACTGATAGCACCGTATGGTACATAAGAATGACGTCTAAACACTACAGCCTACTACATTCCTCATCCCATCTTGGCTCCAAACCCCATTCTATCTTGCAGTTCTCGCGTTGGTTTCTGTTTGTGTTTGACATTCAAATTTTGCACACTTTGAAATCTTGTGACTTAATTATGTCTTTTTTTTTTGCTCCTTATACAGGCATCATTAAAAAAAATTCTCGTCACTGCTATCTTGTTATTATTAGCTAATATTTGACATTTGGTGTGATCTACTGGTATTTCTTTGGTGATTTTACCCTGTTTGCTATCTATAGTGGTGTGAAGCTGGTGTCATATTTGTCTAGTAACCGCTATAGTTCATTTTCAGTGTGTTTTCACTAGATCAATAACCGCCGTGTGCATTCCAGATCCCTAAAGACGTGTCATTAATTGAAACCCTTTTTCACTTGCTTTTATAACTCGCATGATCACATTAGAAGAAATGGATCCTGTCAACATATTGTTGATCTTCATCATTCTTTCAGTACTCTTGTTCATCTCCCTATTCCTCGTTGCCTACAAAATATTCTTTTCTCGGTCGACAAGACACGATTATAGTCTAATTGGCGACGATGTTTTTGGATTTGGCGATGTACCTCGTGAATTCATCAACGACGAGGAAACCTTATCTTTCTTAGCCGATGAATTCGACTTCACCAATTTGTCTCCTGAAGAGCAACAAGCTTATTTGAGAGGAGAAGAATTCTCCAAAACCACTCCTCCAAACTTCAACAATACCAGAGGGAAATCTTACACTCACGAAGATGACCTTATAATCAAAGACTGTGGTCTCAATGCTTTTGAATTCGAACAAGATGAAGAAATATTAAACTCTCGTTACATTGTAGCCGATAAAACAGAAATCCACTTCATTAACAACGATTCTCCATACTCCACTGCCACCTCAGTATTGAACTACAGTTTACCAGTAAAGAACAGAACTTACTCGGATACCATTTACTTTGAAACTAAAGTATTTGAATACGATTCCAACAAGGAAAACAGTCATTTTGCAATTGGTTTGGTGACCAAACCTTATCCTTCTTCTTTCAGATTACCTGGCTATAACAACTTTTCTATCGCTTATGAATCAACTGGTAATTTGAAAATCAACAAACCATTTCCAACCCCTTTGCAACAACATATGGATGTTAATAGTAAATTTAATGCTCAAGTTTTGCCTCCTTTGCAGCAATCCGATGTGGTCGGATTTGGTTATGTTGTACCCACAGGAACAATTTTCATTACTCGTAATGGTAAGAAAGTTATGGATGTTATAAAAGACTGTTTCATTGATTTATACCCTGCTGTTGGTTGTTTCCTGACCAATGCAAAATTCCAGGTAAATATCGGACAATTAGGTTATGTTTGGATTGAAGCTAATGTCAGAAAGTATGGCTTCATTTCCACTAGTGATTATAAAAAGATTGGAGGTGACCGTGGTTTAGCATCTCTTCCACAATATGGGGATCTTGGAAAACAGGAGGGTGACAAATTATTGGATAAAGGTGAAGAGTTGCCACCAGATTATCCTGAGGATGAATTGGACTTCTTCGGAAGATCAACCAAAGATATTGTAAGATTCGGATCTTCGTCTAAGAATCAAGGACCGAACAACGAAAAGAACGAGGAACTTGACGACGAAGTCAAACCCGAAAATGCATCTCATAGTGTCATTACTGATGAACCAGAGGAGCTTATGGATTTAAGAGAACGACTCTACGAACAAAATACTGATGCCACCAATGGTAAGAATTCTGAGAGCGTTCCAATTCTTTCTGGCGGTAATGTTGCAAATTACAGTAGTTTTGAAGAAAGCGATTCGAGCCAACAAAAGGAACCTTTGGAGGAATCAGCTACTTCAGATCCGGCTGCGTCCAGCACCGGTGAAATAATTGAAGCATCTTCGTCAACTCAACCCAAGTCATCTGATTCTGAAACTGAGTCTCCTGAGACCACAGCTTCTCCGGAGCCTGCTAATAAACCAACAGTAACCTCTTCTTCGAAAAAAAGCCAGACAAAAAAGAAGAAAAAGAAGTCAGGAAAGAAAAAGAGCAAGAGAAAGTAGTCTTTTTTATAGAACAATCGTCTTCCTTTACTTCTTTGTATATATACTTGAATACTAATTCCGATACTTTTGAATTAATGTAGAAAAAGAAAAGACCCGAGGATAAAAACTGCAAAAAAAGAAGAGAAAGATCTGCTAGCGCAGCCAGGTCTCGATCCTGGGACCTCAGGGTTATGAGCCCTGCGCGCTTCCACTGCGCCACTGCGCTGATCCTAGAAAAAAAGATAGCTATGTCATATATGTTCGGCAACGACAATTAAACAAACACCCGTACACCAATAAAACCAGGTTTATTGGAAACAGCTTCTGTAGTTGGGACAGTAGTGTTCCAAGCCACCGCAACAGAGCTGAACAGCGTGGTAGGTTACCACCAGCAGGAGTGCGTTAGTAGTGCGATTGGTTGCCTCGCGTAAATAAGCTCTGTGCTGCAACTACAACTTCCAATTTGACTCCCCAACCAGGTTTTCTCCACCAACAAGGGTTTCCTCTTCTATATCCCAGTTTGTATAGTTCTATATCGTTTCTATATAACATATACACGCTCGTTCGTTTAACAAAAAAAATATATAACTATATAACGTATCCAAACTGGGTAGTGTATAAAAAAATAATCAAAAATTTATTAAAGATCTGTGTTGCTAAATGGCCTTCTGCGGTTAAGGAAAATTCTCAATTTTTAAATGACTTTTCACGGATCCGTATCTCAAGAACCTTATATGGCAAATGGTCACTCGCTAACCAAAGAAAATATCATACTTGAAAGCAAGTCGTTGCTCCTGGTTTTTTCTTTCCTGATATCCCCCGGTCTCTTTGTCTAGATATAATACTGAGAAAGTAATATAAGAGGCTAAACGTTAAAAAAGAAAGACGGCACTAAAGTTAAAGAAAGCATACATAGTGACAGCCTCTGTGGCATCTCTCTATTGACAATAGTACATTACACTTTATAATACACAAGAACAAGTAATATATAAACGAAAATCATGGTGTTCTAAATCTAGAAGTAAGGTATCGATCCATAGCAGAGAAACATAATGATAATACATGATAAAGGCATGAAGCGACGTACCACAAGATCTCACGAACAGCACAACTTGTTGAATTAACCGTCTCCTTGACTTCGTTATCACTAACTATGTAAATGGGATGGAACCACACCTTGAATAGAAGCATTGATCTCCGCAGCAGCAGCAACAGGGTTCAATTTTCTAGGTCTTCCTCTTTCTCTCTTGATCACTTTACTATTGGGGTCTATTGGAGCTATTTTCGTCTTTCTGGCGATTTTTTGACTACCGTTTACTCTGATACCCTTGATAGTAATACCTGTCTGTTCTACAGGGAATTTCCTTGGTCTTCCTCTCTTATCCTTCTTCAGTATCAACTTCTGCACGGCATCATCCAGCAAGTTCCGTAAGTAAGGTGCTTGATCTTGCAATCTGGCCATATCATTATCATTAACATCGTGATGATAAACATCATGGCTCAGGTCAATGATAGTATCGGAGGAAGTTTTCAAGAGCTTGTTAAGATGCTTGAAGTTATGATGGGTAGAGTCTATGTATTCATTCGTGGATGGATCAAGAATCAACTTCTTAGGACGGCCTCGTTTTTTCTTAGCGTCACTAGAGCGTTTCTGCATCTGCTGTACTTGCTGTGGAGCTTGTGCTTGTTGCTGGACCTGTTGTTGTTGTTGTTGTTGTTGTTGTTGTTGTTGTTGTTGTTGTTGTTGGGATTGTTGCTGTTGCTGCTGTTGCTGGGCTTGTTGCTGGCGACTTTGTTGTTGCAGCAGCTGCTGTGACTGTTGAACCTGGTGTTGCTGTTGGCGCAGGTGTTGCAGGAGTTGAGCCTGTTGAGCTTGGTGTTGTTGTTGACGCAGATGTTGCTGCTGTTGCTGACGAATTTGCTGTTGTTGACGAGCTTGTTGTTGTTGGCGGTGATAGTGCTGTTGGAGTTGCTGTTGTTGTTGAAAGTGGGACTCCATCGACTGATTATGAGACAAGTGTTGCGGGAACTGTTGTTGAAGGTCCATTGTTTGGTGGTGATGAGGGTTTTGTTGCATCATCGAATGATTAGGTGCAAAACCCAAGGGAGATGAAACGCTCCCCATCATTCTAGATGTTAAAGCTGGAGGAGCAGATGGAGCTGGGGAATTAATGGAATATTGAGGTCCACTTCGAGGAGGGGCATTATACATGTTGGCAGGGGGTACGGTTTTATTTCTTTCATTTCCCGATCCGTTCTCGTTAGAGGACGAGTTGACGTAATTAGCAAATGGAAGATACATCTATCAATATATTATCACTATTTTTATGTTTATCTTCTTTATATGGTAGCTAAAAAGGAAAAAAAAAAAAAATCAACTCTATTTTTTTTTTTTTTATTTATTTTATGTTTTTTTTTTTTTTGGAAGGGCCTTTTTTTTTTTCTTCTGACTTAAAGAAAGGGGATATTTATGACGCTAGTGAAGAAGAATAAATCAAAGAATATTTGCAGTTATTTTATAATTGTCAAACAATATTGGCGAGTCTTAGGATTAGCTGATAGTGTCGAGAACACCAATTAACTTGATCTATTGTGGAACTGTTGGTGTTTGCAACAAAGAAGGTTTGGGGATATTAAAAAAAAAAAAAAAGAATAAAAAAAAAACAGCAGAAAAAAGAAAATGAGCGGAAAATAAAAAAAAAAAGAAAGATGACTTTTGAAGTTATTTGTATGCAGGACAATATAGCAGCCATTCCAAAAATGGAATAGGGCATAGAAGAGAGAGGAGAGAGAAGGGAGCGAAGGGAAGAGTGCGAAAGGGAAGAGAGCAAAAGGGAAGGGAAGAGAGGGAAGGGAAGAGAGGCAGAGAAGAGAAAGAGACGAAAGGGGCCTAAAGAGCTGACGGTAAGAGTCCAGCTGGAGAAACCCCAAAAACATAGCCGATAAGATCACATAGAAAAGCACAGACATCAGGTACAAGAGCACAGTACAGGTTGCTGCAGTTACTAATAAGAGCACCACATAGGAAACCTTTTGTATGACAACACTACAGACTCAGATCTACATCAATCACATCTATTTATATGCATTAGTTGGTGATAATTAGTTTGTTTGAAGGAATCTGGGAGAACAACGAGTCCTGGAACAATTCCACAAACTGCTTAGCATCAGTCAACTTTTCATCGTACTTAATTTTGAATTCAACTTCTGCAAAAGTTGCTGGTCCCTTTACCGGAGTAGCAGCAACACCCAACAAGTCATCGAATGGGTCAACAGCAACTGCTGGTCCTGTAGCGGAATGGAAATTGTAAGAAATATCCGACACCTGGAAACGGTCTTTGGTGACTGGGGCAGCCATCAAATCATCAAAAATGTCGTCAAGTGATTCTCCACCGAATGCCGTTGGTGACTGCGAATATTGAGGAAATTTACTGCCGTAAGTAAATTTTATGGACGAGTTGATGGCTTGCTGCAAATTAACTTGGAATTCACTCTTGGTGATATCGTGTAAGTCGGAGGTGAATTTGACAGTAATTATATTTTTTGGTTTGGGTTTCTCAACGGATTCAGCAGCAGCAGCAGTTTCTGGCTTGGGAGATTCTGGTTGTTTTACGATGATGTTGGATAAATCAAGATGTTGTTTGGATTTGATGAATTGTGATACTTTCGATACTGATTCTTTATCAATGGATCCCAAGTATGCCAACACATCTCCCTTTAAGATTCTTCCTTTAGGCCCAGAAGCTGGAATCTTGCTGTAAGCATCTTCGGTAGAGATGTGGTTTTGGTGCAACAACAATTCTACGGATGGAAGTAATTGTTGTTCTGGATTGGCCTTGACAAACACCGAATCCGAATCTGCAGCTGAAGATTTAGGAGTAGGTTCTGGTTTGACTGGTTTAGGCTCAGATTTCGATTCTGCTGGCGGCTTCGATGCTTCCTTCTTTGGTTCGGGTTTCTGTGATGCATCTTCTGCTTCTAAGTCCGGTCTCTCCAAGGTGCTGAGATCATCACCTGGTTCGGCTAATAAAGCAATTGGCTTACCTACAGGGATTCCATTAGCACCATCATTGATTATGATCTCCCACATAATCCCATCGTCCTGGGCTTCGACATCGATGGTGGCCTTATCTGTTTCTACTTCCAAAAGCACATCTCCAGCGCTGAAGTTATCACCTGGTTTGAACTTCCATGAAACGACTCCTCCTTCAGTCATGGTTGGAGACATTGCTGGCATCTTAAACACCTGGCCTTGGTGCGCCAAATGAGACCGGGAAAACTGGCGAACTCCCACTAGACGGGGCAATATTCTTCTATTGATTGTTTTGAGGTTAGTTCTGAGCATATCTCCCACCCAATTGATTTGATATTGTTGCAGTTTAAAAAAAAGAGGATCAAAAAAAACTAAAGAAGAACTTCGGATGCTCCTATATGAGTTGACGGATGAATATCACCGAACCATCACTATCGGATGCGTAAGACCCGGGTGCACGGGTGGAAGACCAACCGAGTTCGTTTTGGGTAATGCACGATTAGACATTTTGTGAAGTATGGAATTTTGCCGCCAGGAGATATATCAGCGGGTAGAGCATTAGAAGCATGGGATATTGAAGATCTGTAAAAAATTCTACTTGATGGGAACCATTGTGTTTTCTAGATAATTATATAAATTTAAACGTCAAAGAACGTATCCTCTCTAATACCCACTATCTTTCACCGAAAGACATACGTTAAACAGGAAATGAATCGTAATAAAATGAAACAAGTCGCATTATTCACGTGAGGGTTGTCACGCGTTTTTAAAAAACAATTCTCCGGGGCGTCGCGGTGGCTTCTTCCGACTTTCTCCCTGGTGTTTTCAGCCCTGCACACGACTACAGCAAAAAACCCATCCTCTACAACTTTAACAACTTCAAAGGTTACAACTTGAAATAAGGTCCCCAGCATCCCCAAAAATATAAGAGAAAAAGTAGACGTTGTCAGGTTAACATATAGCGTGCTATTTTACACACACACTTCTATCCTATTTGGTATTTTTTCATTCGCTGATAGTAGCTTTTATCGTTGTTTCTAAAACAAAAATAGCGGTCTCTAGACCTGGGGTTATTTTCATTTTATTGCATTTCATCGTCCGTTTCATCACCTTTCTTTCCATCCACTTCATCTGATTCTTTCCGTATCTATTCCTCATCACTTTATTGTTTCATCCTTGTTCTCAGTTCACAATATTTATGCATTTTTCATCATGTCATCAACATCAACATTTTCTCGATTGTTGCCCATCTTCAAAAAATTCATGAAATTCCTTGGTCCCGGGATAATGATATCTGTGGCTTATATGGATCCAGGTAACTATTCCACCGCAGTAGCTGCAGGCTCAGCTTATAAATACAACCTTCTTTTCTCTATTTTTTTATCCAACTGCTTGGCTGTCTTTTTACAAGTCTTAGCAGCTAAACTAGGTGCGGTCACCGGGTTAGATTTGGCAGCAAATTGTAAAGCAAACTTACCTCATCGTCTAAATCTTCTAACCTATGTGTTGGCAGAAATCGCAATCATCGCTACCGATTTAGCAGAAGTTGTGGGAACTGCTATTGCACTTAATATCATCTTTAAATTACCCCTTTTCTTTGGGGTCATTGTCACTGTGGTTGACGTCTTGGTGGTTTTGATGGCTTATAAGCCTAATGGTCCTTTACTTTTCATCAGAATATTCGAATCCTTTGTTTCGATCTTGGTGGGTGCAACTGTGGTTTGCTTCGGTATAGAATTATACCAGGTCTCCCACGATTCTTCTGTACACTTTTCAACGTTAGAGGTATTAAAAGGGTTTTTACCTAATGAAGATGTCGTGGATATGAGTGATAGAGAAGGAGGTAATGGGTTGTTCTTAAGTTTGGCTATTTTAGGGGCCACAGTTATGCCCCATTCCTTATACCTTGGCTCGGGTTTAGTACAATCCAGACTTAAAGATTTCGATATTAAACACGGTTATTACTCACCCAAGCCTTTATCTGGTGATAAGTTGAAGAATGATGATATAATCACCACAATGGAACAGGAGAGCGATTCGGATCATTTGCTTCCCCCCTCAAACAGCTCAACTGCTACTGCCAACATCCGTCAAAGTAATAACCAAGTGCAACACCGTAAGAACGATGATCGTGACAGCTTGGAGGTTTTTGATTCCAATATAACTAAAAAGTATGAAGATGATGACGAAGAAGAAGAATGTTATCGTCCTTCCATCCATGCCATTGACGATACCATGACCTATACAATTGTGGAATTGGTGATCTCGTTATTCACAGTAGCCTTATTTGTGAATTCAGCAATTTTGATTGTTGCTGGAGCAACGTTACAATCTCACAAACATGATGATCATAAGTGGATAAGAGACGATGACGATGGGCATGAGTCTGATTCTGATGATGATGATTATGCCAATGCTGACTTATTCACGATTTATCATCTTTTATCTACACATTTATCTCCAACAGCTGGGTTTGTCTTTGCATTAGCGTTACTTTGTTCTGGTCAGAGTGCTGGGGTGGTTTGTACTTTGGCAGGACAAATGGTTTCGGAAGGGTTTTTGAGTTGGTCGTTGCCTCCTGTCACGAGAAGATTAATTACTAGAGGATTGGCCATTATTCCTTGTTTATTGGTTGTTTCGTTTGCTGGAAGAGAAGGGTTATCTAAGGTTTTAAATACCAGTCAGGTGGTTTTATCGATTTTGTTACCATTTGTAAGTGCTCCATTGATCTATTTCACCTGTTCAAAATCGATCATGAGAGTTCCAATTTTAGTTCGTGATGGGGATGAGTTAATTGATAGTATCTTGGAAACAGAAAGTGGAACGACAAACATCGAAAGCGATAATGACAATACTCGTGTTGACGAGGAGTCCTTCGAAACACATGTTGCCGGTAATAAGATAAAGTCGAAGACAAGGGTTGACAGTTTAAGGTTCAAAACAACAGAACCAGCAATTCGGTTACAGAATTTACGTAATTCACACCCATGTGCTGGATGGGATGACGATGATGATTTCATTCATCAACAAACTATCAGCCTTGATAACGATAACAACAAGAACAGCCCTCAGTATCTCCTGATTTCCAACTCTATGGTTACTTCCAACTTCTCCAGTAGCAACCCCAGTGATGCTGATATCGAAGATGAAGGCTATTCGGAGGCGAATTTGGACCAGCGAGACACTTCTTTGGGTATTGACGACGATGTGTATCGTGTCAAAGGTTATAAGGACATGAGTAATGGGCCATTAACATCTGTATTTGCCATTCTAGTATGGGGGTTCATTACTTGTTTGAATTTGTTCTTGATTGGAAGTATGTTGCTTGGTTATGATGTTCCACTTTGATCAATTATATATTTAATTTATAGACGTACATTAATGCATTGGTGGATTCATTCGTGCGTAGGCATATATCAGTATCTGGAGATGATGTTTCTATCTATTCAATATCTGAAGTTCTTTCAGGGATTTCTCTATTCGTTCAAATGTAGTCTGATTATCTATTCAGTAACTATATGGTTCTAAATTCTAATTTTTTAGGTGTCTAATCAATATCTATGGCTATATTCTATAATTTTTCAGAGTGTCTCTGCTTTGTAGCTTTGACAAATACCGGAATCATTCCTCCGGTACCGACAGCAAAAGGTCTATGGCCCAATACAAGCAACTGGGCTCTAATTGAACCAGAATGACTGGTTATACTAATAATGGAATCATCTTTACTGGTGGTATCTAAGATATATTGAAACGACTCGTTGATTCTTGCAGCCTGTTCACCAATTGTCTCTCTATAGTCTGGTTTCCAGTAAATATCCTCTTCTACCAAGTCAGGTTCAATTTCGAAACCCAAGGGTTCATATTTCTTGGCTATTATCGTTCTAGTAGATCTTTTATCACAAGTATGAACACCAATGGTTTCTCTTAAGTTCTCCAAAATCAATGGTTTAACTTTGGATAACTCTACAATATCTTCCCAGGTGCCAATCAAAGTGTCAACAGATCGAGTGAAAGGAGACGAGTACCATTTTTGAGGAAGAATCTTGCCAGAATCTTTCAATTCTGATTTCCATTGATAGTTATTATCCTTTGCTTGCAGCTTACCCAATTCCGTCAATTCTGGGTCTGGACCCCACGTCCAGTTGCCATCACCATCTAATTTGGACCAATATTCATTCCAATCTTTTTCTCCGTACTTAAGGTGAGCCAAATTGTGATATCCTTGGCCATGACGGCTCAAGAAAAAGAGCTTGTATACTTCATTGTCAGAGTCTGCCGCAGCATTCAATTCTTGTAATTTATTTACGATTTCGTGCCATGGTTTCAATCTGCCGAAATGCTCATCTAAATAGTCAAACTTGTTCTCGTCGGTTTTTTCATCAGACTGTTTGAAGACATCAGGCACGATGGTGAAAGTCCAGAACTCGTTTCGGCTCTGCTCAAATTGGGCTCTTCTGGCTTCGTATTCGGCCCTGTCAGAGGGAGCGAGCTGGGAACACAACACGTCAAGTGTATTTGGGTTGGTAGACATTGGACAATTAAAGAAGACACAGAAGTAGTGAAGCAAGAATGAAATCAAAAACATGAAAAACTACGTCAAAAACGTGAATCAAAATCAAAAACGTGAATCAAAAACCTGCGTAGTGGGCTCTTTTTTAGGCGAAAAGTGTGGATCCGTGTGGTTGATTTGGACAGAAAATTCACATTCGATGGACCCAAATTATGAGAGCCTACGGAAAGAATATGCATTTGTCTGGGCCCACCTTGGGCCCAAGATGCTGCGAAAATGGGCCTATGGAACCGGACCGCGGGGAGATGGCGGTCCGGAGTAAACGGGGTCCTCAAGGCAGTGCTTCAAGCACTATGAATGACTATAAATCTGCCAGAAAAGCCTAATGAAGGTTATTCTACATCTATACTGTACCACCATTGACTTTCACTTGCTCTTTACCCATCCTCTGGCAGCTTTGTCGTCCACGGCCTGGCCCATTTTGTCTGGGGATGGATAGTCGTGCCCCGGCGAAATTGTCGATCGAAGGATGAGAAATCAACAATTTGTCCCAACTGAGAAACCTTTCTCCTGACGACAAAGACAATTTTTTTTTCTTCAATCCTTCCTATTTTCACCAATTTCAAGGCTTCATCACCTCCCCCGTCTTCCGTCAACCAAATCATACTACCAATAATCAATATCTCTCATGGATAATTACACTGATGAATTGTACCCCTTAGCATTGCTAATGGACGAGTTGAAGCATGATGATGTCTCTAATCGTGTTGAAGCTATGCAGAAATTAGATACCATTGCCATTGCTTTAGGACCAGAAAGAACATTAAATGAGTTGTTGCCATTCTTGAATGACGTTGCTCAAGACGACGAAGAAGAAGTCTTTGCTGTTTTAGCATCGAAATTGGGAGATTTCATTCCATTAATTGGTGGTCATCAAAATTGTGAACCATTAATTCAAATCTTATTGATTTTTGCCTCGATGGAAGAACCAATTGTAAGAAATAAAGCCATTGACTCATTGAACAAAATCAGTTTGGAATTGACTGATGAAGAAATAAATAATACTTTCGTGGGCTTAATTAAATCTTTCAATCAAGATCCTTGGTTCTCCAGAAAAGTCGCTAGTTGTTGTTTATATAAATCAATCATTGTTAAAGTCGATCAACAAACTAGAATAGACTTATTAAATGCTTATCTTAAATTAATCACTGGTGATGCTCCAATGGTTAAAAGAAGTGCTGCTTCTAATTTACCAACTATCATTAACTTAATCACCAGTTACAGACAAGAAAAGAATATCCCCCCAGCTAAAATCGTCGATAATGAGTTCCAAATTATCTTTAAGATGTTCCTTCATTTAATTGATGATGACCAAGATTCAGTGAAATTCTTGAGTATAGACGTTTTGATTGCCATCTTGGAGTTCTTCGACTCCATCAACGATGCTAGCCGTAACTCGGAATGCTTGGCAAGATCCTTGAAATTAATCAATGATGACGCTTGGAGAGTTAGATACACTGCAGCAGATAGATTCAGTAAAATTGCTAAAAGTTTCGTGAATAATGAGCAAGATTTAACCACTTTAATTGACCCATTCATCTCCTTGATGAAAGACAACGAAGGTGAAGTTAGAAAGGCAATTGCTCAACAGTTACCTGATTTCTGTAAACAATTAACCAATTTTCCAAGTACCAAAGCAACGATTGAATCAAAAATTGTTCCCGTTGTCAACGAGTTGAGTCAAGATCCTCAAGAAAATGTCAGAGCTTCCTTGGCTTCAACCATTACAGGACTATCTCCAATTTTGGAAAAACAGTCAACCATTGACAAGTTATTACCAATTTTCTTAATCATGTTAAAGGATGAATTCCCTGACGTCAGATTAAACATCATTTCTAACTTATCCGTGGTAAATGAAACTATTGGTATCAATTTATTATCAACTAACTTATTACCAGCAATTACTGAATTGGCTCAAGATCATAAGTGGAGAGTTAGATTGGCAATTATCGAATACATTCCTAAATTAGCCAACCAATTAGGAGTATCTTTTTTCAATGATGAATTATTATCATTATGTATGTCATGGTTGTGGGATTCCGTATTTGCCATTAGAGATGCAGCAGTCAATAACTTGAAAGAATTAACTATTATATTTGGTTTTGAATGGGCCGACAGTGAAATCATTTCCCGATTATTAAATGTTAAAAACAGGTCTGCTAATGATGATGATAAAATTGATGATGATGAGAATAATGAACATAAAATTGATTTTTCTAATTTCATAATTAGAATCACTTGCTTATTTGCCATTACTAAATTGATTCCTGTAATTGATGAGGCTACTATAATTAAAAAGATTGTTCCATTCATCAATGATTTAGTTAATGATCCAGTTCCAAATATTAGGTTTAACGTGGCTACATCTTATCTTGTTCTTGCTGAAAAATTGGTGAAAGATCAAAGTCATGATTACTCCAAATTAATCCATGGGGAATTCTTACCAAATTTAAATACTTTAGCAAATGATTCTGATGTGGACGTCAGATACTTTGGTAGTAAAAGTATTCAAGGTATCAATGAATTACTTAACATTTAAGCCAACCAAATGCACCTTCCAATCATCATTTGAGCCTTCTTTTCGGTTCAATGTTCATTTCTATTCCTGTCATTACGATAATTGTCAATTATCATTATATATTTCAAATCAACGATTATCATCATTTTTCTGTTTCTCATATAATGTCTTTTGTTATTGTTTTTTGTTTCTATCGTTTTTTGTATCTAATGTATGTATTATCGGATGTTATATTGAGTGTTAGAATTTGTGAAAAAAAGCGAAAAAATGCCAAAAAGTTGTAAGAAGTCAAAATTCCACTAATAATTTCTCTCATTGCTTGACCATTACATTTGTTTTCCTCTTTATACCATGTCATATTTTTGTTGACAAAATTAGTCCTACGAGTGCAAGCAAATTTATAATCGGACGTTGTATTTGAAATATTCTTGATAGAAATATACAAGAGATTTGCCACGAATATATAATAGAGTAAATAAAGGTGATCACAGGATCGGTCATTAAATCATTATGCTTTGCCTTTTTCTTCTAAAGTTCTTTGTAGCTTCTCAAAGTCAAAATCAAACGATGCTCCACAACCACACTCGGTAGAAGTATATGGAGAGTCCACAACTTTAAATGAAGAACCAATCAATTCCTTAGTATAATCTATTTTCGAATCCTGTAGAATTTCCAATGAAGATTCATCAAATATGACTTTAGCATCAGAATCAGCTCTTTTGAACACAAGCAATTCATTATCCTTGGCTAATTCTTTTGGCACAGTAGTTAGATCGAGGTTATACTGAAATCCATGACATCCACCACTTTCAACTCTGATTCTCAATGCAGTCTCTGGTTCCCGGTCGTCTTCAGCAATTGACACCAATTTGTCACTAGCCCGGGTAGTTATGGCTATTTTTAAATCGGTAACTCCGTTTATTAATTTTGTTGCTTCGAAGTCATCGATGTCTTCTTGAGGGACTTCCGGAGATTGTTGTATTTTCGGTTGTGGTTTAGGGGGTTCGCGTGGTTGTGCAAATCCAGATGCTTTCAATGTTCTACCACTAGAAGAAGGGGTACTCACAGTGGAACTAAAACTTATGCTACTTGTTGAAAATGCGTTTCTAAGGGATATGGAGGAATAAACCTTAGCTGAACTGAGGATAGCTCGCAGTGGCGTGCTTCTCGATATTAGTCTAATAATCATCGTAAATGGTGTATGAAAGAAATGAAACAAAGGGTGGTTTGTAAAGAAGCAAGTAGTTAATTTAGCTTATATTTCGATGATTGTGACTGGATTAATAATAAGAGTACTGCATATTACAGATGTACGGATGTTATATAGTTTCATTCGGAGAAATCTACTATGAGTTTGCTATCAGTTCTCAATAGACAAATTTATTTGCAGTTATGCGAAAGGAGAAGAGTATAAACAGAGAACATAATAGGAATGAATGATGTAAGGAAAGCGCAAGTCCTCGGGGATTGTACATACCGATATGACCTGATGTTGAATTTTCCCGATTGTAGAGATTAACGGTAGTCATCATCTGAGATTCTCCAAGAGCGCAATAAGGTCAAATACTTCCAGTTTTCTTTTGGACCTTCCATACCAAAGGAAATGTGTCTCCAGAACCAGAACGATCCAATAACAATGGTGAACATCAACGCATAAACCAAAACGTAAAGAATCTTCTTAGCTGGAGAGTTGGAGTTCCTTAATGGGAGAGTAAAGGCCTCAAACTCGTAAGTAAACACAAGCATTGCAAAGTATAAGGCAGGAACATAATGATGGACATAAGTGACTCTTCCCATGATCACGAAAGGCATGAAATGTAAACCCCAACCAAACATTGGATAGATACCTCCCATGAGAAAGAGTTTCAATTTTTGTGGGTTTGATTCGGGGAAGTCTACAATTTGTCTTTGCCATCTAATGATATGGTATAACACAACCCCAAAGAATAAAAGAACACCGATGGTAGAAGGCCAAGTAGTACCTGGAGAGCCCAACATGAAGTATTTTACTTTATCATCATTCCAAGAACACATTCTAATTCCTGCATTAAGAGAAGGCCATTGCCATGCTGAAGATGCTAAATCATCTTGCTTATCATTATCAGGAACTAAGGCATTGTTGGTAGCCATCATAGCTAAATTCAATTGAATGAAATCCTTCAAGAATCTGGTTTTAGGTAATTTGAAATCTTCGGGTGCTGGCGGTAAAAGATCATCTCTATTATTTTCGATATTCCACCAAGTTCTTTTATCCTTTCTGAATGGATCTTTGATACAAGCAACTTCACCTTGTCTGAAACCCCAAGCAGGTAATGAGTTACCTGTTACTCCTAAATAACAATTCATGATTTGATTTTTTAATCTGAAAGAAGAAGTCAATGGATGTAATCTTAATTTATCTTCGGTACCAGATGATTCCATGATTTCCACAATCCAATTATCTTTAGCATCACCAATAGTTAAATTACCATAACCTGCAACTTCAAAATCAGATTTTGAGACAGGGGCCTTAATATCATGAGTATGTAAGTTACGGCCAGTCATTGGGTGCATGATTCTTACCGCCATACCGTCAAGAACATACTCAATTTTGGTACTATTAGCATCATAATAAGGTTCACCTCTTGGTCTTTGAAAGATCCAATTATTATTGGAATCTTTATGAGAGTAAGTAGTCACTTGTTGTTGTTTTGAACCCTCAGGGAAAGTTTGAACATGGGAATGCAATAACCCACCAGTTAAACCTTGGTTTTTCAAGGTGCAAACAGAGTGACTAATGGTGATTTCTCTAGGACCTCCAACAACGTCAGAACCTTGTAAATTAGCTTGAAACAATGAACTCATATTAGCATCTCCAGTACCCGACTTGTATAATAAATCGAAATGAATTTTGAAGGAGATTAAGAAGATGATAATTGGGACAATGATGAGACCAAAAATTCTAGCTAACCAATGATAAATATAAGTAGCCCAACTCATGGATTTATCACCGAATTTCTGCCATAAATCAACAATAGTGTAGATACCAACTAAAGTTGTGACAAATAAACCCACCATTTTAACTGAACAGGTTGCTCCGATGGATAAACCGGTTAAAATTAACCACTTCCACCACTTTCTGGAGAAATTACTTGTGGCTGGGTCAGAATTGAAATTGTTAAATCTAACGAAACAGAAGACAGTAGCAACAGTGAAGAGTAACAACATAGAATCTAATAAGATGAATTTACCTAATGTAACGTAAGATAATTCGAAGCAAACCATCGAGGTAAATAACCAAGTGGCTGGAACGCTAAAACCGATTTCTTTCATGGTGAAATAAGCAAATGGAACACAGAGAGCACTGAAAGTGGCATTAAAGATTCTCATTTTAACATAGTCTATATGTTCCGGGAAAACTTCACCGGAAGGGAAGTCCCATGAACCATTATAGCCGGCCAAATAACCCGATAAACCAATCAACATTTTACCTAAAGGAGGGTGAACATCATGATAAAATTCATGTCTTAAGTAGTAAGAACCAAACTTACCAAAATGGGCCTCATCCCAAACCACAGCGTTGTTGACACTAATTCTGTATAATCTAACAACAAAAGAAAAGATGGTGAAAACAATTGGAGCCAACCAACTTTCGACCCCCAACAAAGAATCAACAAATTCCTTTGTTTCATCGAATTGAGTTCTTTTGGAAATTTCGGTAGAATCGTCATCAATTAAATCTATATCTGGTGAAGTCTGAGTCGGCTTTCTGGCACGAAGATTGCTCTTACTTGCCTCATGTTGTAGAGATGACGAAGATGACATGATGCCTTACAACAACAAAAAAAAAGAAGAGAATGAAAATTAATTAAGTGAAAAACTAAAATAACTACGTGTTTTTTTCGTGGCCAACACGCGGAGGAAAGAAAAAAAAAACATCAACAGATTTTTACAGATCAAAAGTCGTAAGGCATTCCACGATATCTACTGAGGAATTTAGTAATTTGAATTTGCCATCGTTGTAGATGACGAGATGGTTGGATGTGATTTTGAAAATGGGGAGGTTTGTTAGCTTTATACCGGTTTTTTCCTCGAAATAGTTATTGATGGAACAAACTAAAGATTCGTTTTTGTCCTTCGTGAGCTTGGATATATCGGACTCGGCCAATTCGATTGTGATGTGTTTAAGCGAGTCAGACTCTAGAGGGGTTTCGTAGGCGATTTGTATATGGGAGAAATGGAGTTGTTGTGATAGGGAATTGATGAGGGAAGTGAGGTTATCGTTAGAAAGAGCTTTCTTACTGAGGACCAATGGGGGAGAGTGGTCCATTGATTGTAGACATTTGATAATGAAGGATGAAATGGGGGATTTTATTAGTACCAAAGTATTGAAATCGGAGCAGGACGATGTTGGAATCCATACAATTAATTGGTTAGATATCAAGTAGCTGGAGGTAATCAGGAGGTAAGTCACAGAGTTTAGGGTATGAAGCTTGAGTTTGAGTTTGATGTCGCTAGGAGATTTGAATCTGATGATTAGGTCGTTGTTGGAGGTGAGGTATTTATTGTAGAGGTAGTTGGCGAGATGAGTTTGGATGAAGGTGAGATGGGCAGAGGGAGAGAGCGTGGGGGCGACGTTTGATTTGTAGGTGGTGAACGTGTAGTTGAGAAGTCGCTGTGATAGGTCAGACATGGGAGGACAGAGGATGAGGGTGAAGAGAGGGAGGGAAGCAGATGAAAGAGTGTGAAGGGAATAAGTAGAGGGAAGGAGAGAGAATGAATGTGGAGTGGTATTGCAGTGTTTTTGTTTTGATGTCAAATGTTATGGTTCCGCATCGAAGCGCTTCCGCAATGGCATATCGATTACGAGTACTACAAGATATACAATTGGAATGTGTCGCGTCACATTGATGATGATATACGATGTATCAGATTATGACCAGTTCTTTTGATGGTTCCAATGTGATGAGTTCCCACGCATGGCGCATGTAAGATCCATCACATTCTAGACCGGGCCATCTACTGCGCGCCCAAGCCAATTCTCATACCTATCCACGTTTTGCCGACTTCGGCTCTTCATCGCATCCAAATGGTCTATAAGCTATTCCTAAGGGATTTATCGTATATTCAACTACTGTGAAAAAGTTTTACTACACTAAATCTGAAAATTTTTTGTCTTCAGTACATACAACTGAAAAATTAGATCGCAAGTGATCAAATGTTACTAGGCCAAATAACTGCACTTCGTTTCGCGTAGTGTTCACACGGTGATCACTGGATGCTCACTCAGTACAACTATAGTTTGGATAGTTAAGAGGATTTAGCAACGTGTTCCAACAAGTCAACGACTCTGGTGGAGTAACCGAATTCGTTATCGTACCAAGAGATCAACTTGACGAAAGTTGGGGATAACAAAATACCAGCCTTTTGATCAAAGATAGAAGAGAAGGAAGAACCTAAGAAATCAGTAGAGACAACAGCATCTTCAGTGTAACCTAAAACACCCTTCAATTCACCGTTAGCGGCAGATTTGATGGCAGCAGAGATTTCTTCGTAAGTAGCAGCTTTCTTTAATCTGACGGTTAAATCGACAACGGAAACATCGACAGTTGGAACTCTTAAAGACATACCGGTCAATTTACCGTTCAATTCTGGAATAACCTTACCAACAGCCTTGGCAGCACCGGTGGAAGATGGAATGATGTTACCAGAGGCAGTTCTACCACCTCTCCAGTCCTTGTGGGATGGTCCATCAACAGTCTTTTGGGTAGCAGTGATGGAGTGAACGGTGGTCATTAAACCTTCTTCAATTCCAAAAGTGTCGTTGATAACTTTAGCCAATGGTGCCAAACAGTTAGTGGTACAAGAAGCATTGGAGACAATGGTCAAGTCTGGAGTGTATTTGTCTTCGTTAACACCGACAACGAACATTGGAGCATCAGAAGATGGGGCAGTGATGATAACTTTTTTGGCACCACCGTCAATGTGTTTTTGAGCACCTTCTTTAGTAGTGAAAACACCGGTAGATTCAATGACGAAATCAACACCAGATTTACCCCATGGAATAGAAGCTGGGTCTCTTTCACCGAAAACCTTGATGGCATGACCATCGATGACTAAGTTGTCACCTTCAGAAGTAACTTCACCTTTGAATCTACCATGGGTAGAGTCGTATTTGAACATGTAGGCAGCGTAGTCTGGAGCAATGAATGGATCATTGACGGCAACCACTTTAATGTCTGGTCTAGATAAAGCAATTCTTAAGACTAAACGTCCAATACGTCCGAAACCGTTGATACCGATAGTAATAGCCATTTTGTTAAATGTTGTTAACTTATTGATGAAAATTTATACAATTATATAAAAATCTGATGAAAGAAAGAAAGGAAAGAAATGGGAATCGAGCAATTGAGGGAAAATTAGCTATTTAAATGAATTTCCACTGGAAGCTATCCGCCGGGGCGAAGAACTCCATTATGAGGGGAGTGTCAGGTGACCAAAGTCCGAAGCCGACGCCCGTCACCTGACCGGTTTCCCATCGACGGGCCACAGGGTGGCGAAGAGAGCTCAATCGGGGTCAATTGATAGATACAATTTCATTCCTTCGTAGCCAAAGCTATTGCAATGCTTGTCGTCGATTATCCAAGGTGTGGGAGCGGTTGACCCCACGATTGGCAAAATTGGTGGTGAAAAGGAACCTTGGGGACGAAATGGCTACTATTTCCTCCGGGCAACCACCGGGTCAATCATGTGATCGCAGATGTGTCAGACACACCTCCCACACCAGTGCTTCTTTCAGACAAAAGTGGTTTTGCTTTTGTATACACAAAAACTGTGAGACAAAATCCACGTCCGGAAATTTTTCAGACAAAAACCACCCGTCAGACATTTTTCCGACAAATCCACGTCCCGGACATTTTTCAGACAAAACCACTCGTCAGACATTTTTCAGATGGTCGCCCACCAGCCAGACATTTTTTTGGTTGGACATTCACATTTAGTTGGCATCCAGTTGATGTAATTAAACATGACACCGCTTACCTAAGCAGATCACCTTATATAATCAGACATGACACTACTTACATAAGCAGGGCATTTTACATAATCAGGATGTGAGAGAAAGGGCTCGGCATTAGGTTATTGGTTGAGCCGTCTCGGCCGTAAAAAATGTCAGCCCTGTTTCAGCTTTGACCGATGTATGTCGGCCTTAATCGATGGATGTAAACATACAATAACAAAACTACGGGGATACCAGACAGATCACACGGCAATGATTTGAAGCGGACTTCATTACAAACTCTAAGACCCTGTTATGTCAACTGAATCGTGCATGGCTTATTGTCTTTTTTCTTGTCTTTCTTCCAAGCGTATATTTGAATGTGTAATATAAACGGGTGATGGGGTGGTGTCCGGAGGTGCTCATTAGTAAAGTGAGGCATTAACAATAGCCCCATGGAAAGAAACTCCTACGGGTATTCATTGATACTTATGGCTGCAGGGCTGCGGTCTTTTTTTATGGCCGCATAGCTGCTGCAGGTTTAAGGACAATCTGTGCATTCCCAATCGGTAGGATCGTAGCTATCCGGCTGGCTGATCATATCCATTTCCGCTTGCGTCAATTCAAAGCTTTCCACATCGAAGTTGGACTTTAATCTGGACAACGTCTTGGTTTTGGGTAATGGTAATAAATTCTTTTGCATCGACCATCTGATCAACAATTGGCCAATATCAATACCATACTTGTCACAAATTGCTGTCAACTCTGGGGGAGGATTTCTCAATCTGTGGCCATGAGTTAAGGGAGAATAAGCTTCGACAACAATGTCTTTGCTTCTGGTGAAATCCGCCAATTCTTGTCTCATAAGCCAGGGACTAATTTCAATTTGGTTTACTACTGGTTTAATTTCTAATTCGGGCCAGTCCAAGAGTTCCTGAATATGCTTCTCCCCGTAATTTGAAACTCCTATGTTTTTTACCAATCCTGCGGCTACCGCTTCCTGCAACGCTTTCCAGCTTCCAAGCCTTTTATGCTTGCCAGGCAAGGGAGAATGGATAAGAATCATATCTATATACTTCAAGTGCTCGACTTTTGCGACCATCGAGCGGATAGCTTGCTTTGTACTATCGTAGCCCAACTCACTGTTCCAGAGCTTCGTAGTATAGAACACATCCTCACGTTTGTTCGAGGCTGGATCACTTTCGAGCCAAGTGCCAATCCCCTGCCCCACCTCGTATTCATTGCCGTACAATACGGCAGTGTCAAAATGGCGATAACCTATTTTCAACGCTTCTGCCACGAGCTTGGCAGTTTGGTTATTGGGTAATTCGTAGCAGCCAAGACCAAGGGCTGGGATGAAGTTCCCATTATTCAACTTGATCAATTTCATGAGTCACCAGAGTAGAATATTGAAGAATAATTTGGAAATTATTGGTTAAACTTCGATTACTTATTCATCCTCTACAAAGCAGCAACCTTGCTTACGTAATTTCGGGTAAAGCTGCAGCCGCACCAAAAATAACGCTATATCCGACCTCCCGTCCCAATCGGGAAAGGTCGCTCGGATCCAAAACTTTCTTTTTCTAACCGAGAACCGCCACGGAACCATCCAGCCTTACCAACCGGTTACTTCTTTTGTCCCGATATTATTAAAAGCAAAAATATTTTTGTAACAAATATGCACAACCTTTTTCCATGGTCAGGCTAGTTTAGTAAGTTGCAGCCTTATACTCTGACAAGTTTGAGTGATTTTTAATCAATCAACAAAAATAAATTTAAATAATATCAAATGTGATGATGGCTGCATGCATATTTGACTAATCAATTGTTTTTTCACAACTTAAACTTATTATATTTATAAACCCCCAAAAATCTCTTCAACTGGCCTGTAATAGTCTAATTTTCTTTTTTTTTTTTTAGTTTCTAATATTTTTCCTTTTAAAATCCTTAGCTGCTGCTCCTCCGTTTACTACTGGTTCTTCTTCTCCACGTTGTTGCTGCTCTGTTTTTTGAATTAGTCATCATGTCGAACTCTCCTCACTCTCCGGATGACCATCGCCATCACCTTTCCGCCAAGAAGAAGAGAGTAGGTAAAGCTTGCGACTCGTGTCGAATCAAAAAGACCAAGTGTGACGGTAAGAAACCTTGTAATCGTTGTCTCGCCGATAATAAGATTTGCGTCTTCACCGAGAAACGCAAACCCAAAGAAAAGAACCATCCTTCCGGGTATGTGGAATTGCTAGAAGCAAGATTGGATCTTTTGACCAAGTCCTTAGAGAAGTTGATCGTGTTGTCGAGAAGTAACCTACCTTTTATAAATCAACTTATCCTCGACTATAATCTTTACAACAATAATCGTCCCCTCAGCGAAAGTGATGATGAAACCTCCAGTGTGAAAACCACGAAAAACACGGATGAAGTTATCCCCATCAATGAAATCGTATCCTATCTTATAAGTGAACAAGGCTTATTACGCAATCTACCCGTAGAGTGGGAAAAAGGTGCATTAATAGCTGCCAATTTGTCTAATAATGATGACGAAAAACAAATTGAAATCGCCAGTAAGAAATTCTCTCAATTCAAACAACTGAACATAAAACGGGAGGACTCCGACTTAATCGATGCTTGGTCTCCTCAAAATAGTCTTACTGAGAACCTCAATATCCAAGAGTTTTCCTTAGGCGGATTAAACAATAAATCCGATGAGATTCAAAACCTTTCATCTCCCGGATCTTCCCAAAATTTGATGGAAAGTTTTCCCAAGAAGGCCAACTCGCTCTTTCTTTCCAACAACGACACCAGCTCCTCCATCAACTCGTTAACCAATAAGTTTGAAAGTCATGAAATTCATTCTCCTACAAATCTTACACCTACAAACTCCCATCAATTCCCGCTCCCCATCAAACGCTCATCCTCCGTGACTTCTAATCACAGCTCATTTTTGGCCCCAAGACTGTCGTCACCTTCATCTGTAAATCGTAAGAATTCATATCATGTCCATAAACCTCACCGGTCGAACTCACATAATCATATCCATACCTCCCAGGTTAATGAATTGAGCCAAAGTAATGATACAAATTTCTTGACTTCCAAATCACTTTCAACTGCCTCCTCCAATTCGTTGCCTCATACTCCTGGTACCCACCAAAGTCATCCGGTTAACGGAGACTTCTTCAACAATGGAACGTACTATGATGATTTGTCCTTATTCAATTCTTTACCAAGTGACGCATTCAAAGCGGACCAATTCAACCTTCAAGGATTGGACATAATAGACTCAGATAATGTCGACAATTTTATGATTAACGATCGTTTTTAATGAGTGATGTTTGTATTTTACTATGCCTATATAATCTATATGATACTTATTTAATAACTAATTAATGATAGACTGTATCATGTATTAATGTGTCTTTTTTGATCTTCAATAAAACACAAAGAGATTTTCGCTTTGTAGGCTACCGTTTGACGGTGGTGATCCCCCTAAACTCCGATGAGATTGCATAAGAGATCCCGCAAATCAAAGAGTTGATCGTCATGCAAGCCCACAAAATGGTGCAATATTCCCACTTCTCCTGCAAGTCTCCTAGAAATTGACATACGATATGAAAGATTAGAATTAGAGAATCATACTATTCTAAAATGAACGTGCCTACAGCCAATGTAGAAGCTTAAAAAATATCTCAAACAAAACGCTAGATTCAACCTGATTTCCGCATGAGCTCGCCCTTGTTTTTTTTTGTATTTTGAGTTTGACACCAAACAACATGGATGATATTTCCTAGTGTATCTTATGTGCTTCGTATGGGTGTTCTAATATGGGAATTATGAGGAATTGGAGACCATAAAAAATATGACACGGACAGGACTTGAACCTGCAACCTTTGGATTTGGAGTCCAAAGCTCTACCAATTGAGCCACCGCATCTATTTCCATGCAGGCAAGGAGGCAAAACGTATGCTTTTTTGAATAGAACTCTAAACATCCGTACATCCGGAGTTTTTTCCTGGCATATACCTACTTCTTTGGCCAAAGAAACATTCTTCGAGGACTGAAGCTCTCCAGAGAGTCTCTCTTAAATTCACAGAGTGAACTAGCACTATTTTAGCTGGAAGCAAAGCAAGAGAATGTCTTCAGGAGTGCCCTGAGTGGATCTCTCTCCATTGGCTATGTTCGGCCAAAAAAGCCTGCTAGTAAATGTAGAAGGGGCTCTTTTTACGGACTCTTATATGTCTTTGTGCAATCAGAAGTTGCAAGGTGATATCCCTGTATAGCTACATAACATATACAAGCTTGTTCATTTAATAAAGAGCAAAAGAAAAAGAAAAGTCGGCCTAATAAGGTCGGCCAAAAAATAATTGACAGATGGAGTCTGGACGCCTGAAAAACATCAAGATACATACAAAAATGACCACCGAAGCAGCTAGTGGGGCTGGTGAGGCCGTAAGCTAAATATATCTCCAACTTGCTATTATTATTTATCCTATTTGAATGACATTAGAAGAAACGGGTGGGGAAGAGGCAATTTTGCAACTTAAAATATCTGTCGTGCAGAAGCAAGCATCTCGACCCTAGGCGGAAGGAATCGAGCTTAAGTGAGAAGCTTGTCGTTTTTGAGTAAGAAATGAAGTTCTGGACCTGACTATAGGTTTTCCAGTGCTTGTATTTTCATTTCTTCTTCTGTTCAGCTAAGGCCATATCAGGAAACTATATCTGCGTTGAATCTTATATCGAGCCTCGAAAAATTTCTTCTTTATTCCATGGAGTTCCAGCCAACGTTTACAGCATTATTTTTACTCCTCGTACTTTTTTGTCACCGTTTTAAATTTACGCCTTTCAGCTTGCTATACACCCTTCATTTAACGCCGACATCAACCTTAATTGAAATATTTTTGACTCATATTTTTTCACTGCGCGACATATATCTTTTTTTTTTTTCTTCAATCTTCTATCGATTGCAAGAAATCATATAACAATGAAAGCAGTCAGGTCGCTTCATTCTGGATGTATCAGATTAGCTAAGAAAGCCGATGTGCATCAACTTCCGCCGAAATATTTGGGGCGAATTAGTAATAATTTGTCACTGGGAGTGGTGGGGTTAGCAAACGTAGGAAAGTCTACTTTTTTCCAAGCCATTACTCAAACCACACTAGGAAATCCTGGAAATTACCCCTTTGCTACAATTGAGCCAGAGAAATCGCAAATAGTTGTGGAATCGCCAGCTCTAGATTATCTTTGCAAACTTTATAAGTCTAATAAGAAAATTCCAACAAACCTAACAATATTTGACATTGCTGGTCTAACTCGTAATGCTTCTACTGGAGCCGGATTAGGAAATAAATTCCTAGGAGACATAAGACAAGTGGATGGAGTTTTCCACATTGTGAGAGGATTTCGTGACGATGAAATTATACATATCGAAGACAATAAAGTGGATCCCATACGAGATTTAGAGATTGTGAATGATGAGTTGATTCTTAAGGATCTTGAAATCATCGAAATCGGGGTTGAAAGGCTCAACAAGAGTTTGAAGAAGCCAGGAGTGAATGCTTCTGAGGTTAAGTTTGAATTAGAAGTTTTAGAGAAGTTGTCTAATCTTCTTTATGATGGGAAGAAGATCACTACCGAAGAATGGGAAGATTTGGAAATTGGGATCATTAATTCCTATAATTTATTGACCGCCAAACCAACGGTTATACTACTTAATGTCAATGAAGAAGATTTTATGAGGCAAGACAACGAATTTCTTGCTAGTATTAAACTATGGATAGAAGGAAACTGCCCGCAGGATAAGCTTACGTTGTTTTCAGCACAACACGAGACAAAAATATTGCAAGAACAAAACACTGCATCGAGTGCCATACCAGCGATTGTTAATGAAATGAGAAATGCTCTCCATCTTATTTCATTTTACACTTGTGGACCTCAAGAAGCGAGACAATGGACGGTGAGAAAGGGGTCTACCGCACCCGAGGCAGCAGGCATAATTCATACTGACCTCCAGAAGACTTTCATTTCTGCTCAAGTTTACAAGTATGAAGACTTGTTAGAGGAGGACGCGGAAGCGGGTATTAATGAGAGTAATTTGAGAACGAGAGGGAAGCAGTATAAGCATGGGAAGAGTTACGTTGTAGAGGATGGAGATGTGATTTTGTTTAAGGCCGGAAGTGCGAAGAAGAGGTAGTGCTGCGCGAGCTCGAGTGCTCGAGAGAAAGAGATGAAGTGAAAGAGATCACGGAAAGAGACGGAGTGAAGGGTATGAGCGAAAGAGCGACAAATGGAGAGATGAGAAACAGACATTGCAGTCTAATGCTAGCGTTTCGCATGTCCTGCACGATACCGGGCTTAATACCGCCACAAATTTCCAGACATAAATTTCCAGACATAAATTTCCAGACAAATGTCCATATGTCTATTTTCTGAACAGCCAGACAAATGTCTATTTTCTGAACAGGTGCAAATTTCAGACAAAAACCGCAAACCATCATCTCTGATCGAAACAGACACAGAAATGGTAATGCCACCTGGAATCACAGGAAAAAACCCATACACCACCATGTACCATTTGCTTTCTATCTTTCCTTTCTCTCTTCTTCCTCTGCTTCTTCTTTGCTCCAACCCCTCTGGTCTATTGCCCTGCCATCCACCACACAGCCCCATGCATCCCGTTGCCTCCCAATCACCGGTTCATATCCCGGTTGATTTCCTGTAATAGTCATGTAAATAGTCCAATATCGACCACCATTACCCAATGGGGAAATTTTGCTCTGCCAGCCTCTTTCCTAAGCACCCATCCATGTATTGCAATAAGTCACCGGTGAGCCTGTGCTCCTGGTCTACGCCGTTCCCCTTGGGCCAACACCAGTCCCATGGGAGTCTGCTCTCCTCGAAGCATGCTTCTCTCTGGTGCCTCGCCAGCTGAAATTGACGTCACACGATAACAATGCTCGGGGCGAACTCCATCTTTTTCCGCTGTTGCCTGGCTGCATCCTCCACTCTTCCAAGATCTCCTGCCCCTCCACCCCTCTCTCTCTCTTTTACAAGCCACCTCTCTCTCTCTCTCTCTCTCTCCTCCTCCTAGTGAAGTCGGTAGTTTCTTTTTTTGTTTATTTGATCTCCGTTTTTTTTTCTTTTCGATAGTCAGCTATATATAATCGTGAAAGTACCCGATTCTGTAGTTTCATCTCTATTAACCTTATTCTTGATTTTGTCTGTTATCCGTCAAGACTTTTTTTTTGTTATCCTGCCTGATACTATCACTCCACTGTTGACTGAAGTGTTTGTTTAACTGTCACATACGTTACTGTTCATTTCACTTCATTTCCGTTTCATTTTCCTTTAACTTCACTTCACTTAACTTCACTCAACTTCACTTCATTTTCACTACATTTCCACATTTTTCCCTTTTTGTCCTCTGTTGTTATCGGGGATTTTCCTCCACGATAATAAATCCGCTGCCCCTGTCTGCTAACACCCCGAGAACGTCTGCTTTTTTTTTCCTCCCCTCTTCCTTACGTCCTTGCCTTTGACAGCTGCTTTTCTACCGGCTACATTCCTGTTTCTTGCTGCCCCCTGCTCTGTCTGCTCTGCTCCCCTCCGCTCGATCTCGCTGTCGTTTATCGGGTCAACAGAAAAAAACCTTATCATCTTTTCTTTTTTTTTTTTGCTCGTTTCTTTCAACAACATCATCGGAAAGAACAACTCCTCCTACACTCGTCCCCCATTTTCGATACCTTCTTTGGTTCATCTCTCCGTCAAGTCCGTTCCTTTCCTTATTATTTCCAGTTTCCAACGTGTTGTCCTCCATTCTTCCTCCGCAAACCTCATCAACCGTTTACTTCCTTACCTTCCTAGTGGTGATTCATCTCTGCTTCTACATGCTAGTTCAGACCACGAAAAAGTATCTTCCTCTCTCATACCCGAAAAGAATGCTTCTGTCGGTTTATAACTACGTTTTCTCATCATCGTCGTCCTCGTCAGTGGCCGCTGAGACTTCCCGACGCTACTCCACCAACAACCCTACACTCTCCAACGACGTGTCTGATAAATTCCACCCAAGATTGAAAACCATCTTCCAGCAACTCGACGCCATCGCTCCTCGGTTCACCTTGAACAAAGGCGACATCATCATCTTGAACAGCCCCCAGGACTTCTACCTGACTTTGAAATCAAAAATCGCTTTGGCCAAACACCGAATTTTCTTGAGCTCTCTCTACATAGGTAAAGGTCAAACAGAATTGATAACTTGTATCGACGATGCATTGTCCCTGAATGAAGAGTTGAAAATCTCCATTCTCACTGACGCTTTACGAGGAACCAGAGAGGCCCCTAAAAACTTTTGTTCCGCTAATTTGTTGGTGCCTTTGGTGGAAAAATTCGGCAAACACAGAGTTGACATTAGAATGTACCATACGCCTCATTTGAGTGGCTTAAAAAAATCATTAACTCCTAAACGTGTTAATGAAACATGGGGTTTACAACACATGAAATTGTATGGATTCGATAATGAAATCATCTTGAGTGGAGCTAATCTTTCTCAGGATTACTTCACCGATAGACAAGATCGTTATTACATCTTTAGAAGTAAGAAAATCACCGATTACTACTTCAGCATACATTCGGCCATTTCGTCTCTCTCGTACCAGCTCTTACCTTCCACGAAGAACAAGCAAGGGTTTAGATTATCCTGGCCTTCGTCCAACAAATCATGTGAACCGGATTTAAACGTCCAGAGATTCATTAGTGACAGTTCGTTCTTATTAGAGCCATTGTTAAAACAGCATCAGCTAGCTGCATTTGAAGAATTCGAGGACACTGATAACTTCGATACTATTGTTTATCCCGTGTCTCAATTTACTCCATTGTTGAATCCAAATAATGATGTTTCGACCGAAAAACCATCCATTTTGCGCTTATTATCATACCTCGACTCAAGTAAAATCAAGTGGTGGTTTACTGCCGGCTACTTCAACATGTTACCCCAAATACAAGAACGTTTATTGAATGGACATGCTGAAGGAACGGTTATAACCGCCTCAGCCCAGGCTAATTCCTTCTACAAATCTCCAGGTGTATCTTATTACATTCCTGAAGCCTACCTTTTGATTGCCAAAAAGTTTTTAGAAGAAATTAAACGTAGAGGTAAAGAAAATTTGATCCATTTGTACGAGTGGAAGAAAGGTATAGTAAACACCATTGGTGGTTGGTCATATCATGCTAAGGGTTTATGGATCACTGTTCCAGACGAGAGCGAACCCTCCATAACCGTCATTGGATCCTCAAACTACACCAAAAGAGCATACTCGTTAGATTTGGAAAGTAATGCAATTATATTAACCAAAGACGAAGATTTAAAACGTCAAATGAAGGCCGAAATCGAAAATTTAATGACATTCGCTGACCCGTTGACTTTGGATGACTTCCAACCAAAACTACAATCGTCGGGTGATCTAGCTTCGGACAACGAACTTGATTTGACCGTTACCAAAACAAACAACCCTGAGAATGAAGTGTATGCTGTGGATGAAGAAAGAAGAATCAGCTACATTGTTCACTTTGCAGTCAAGTTTTTTGGTGGTAAGTTGTAGTCATATCATAGAATTAACCATAAAGTAATATACAATATCAAAAGGAATCCTCAAATGGTAGTGTAGGTCTCTTCTATCAAAATAGTCGGAGTCTTGCAATATATATTTCTTTTCACCCTTGTAGAAACACCCTTGTTCTCCTGGTTGTTTTGGTTGTTAAACTGAACCAATTAATTGATACTTTCTGCGTAGGGTTGGTCTGGCTCCTCTGTAAGCATAGCACTGGTAATAAAATGCAACTGTTGCAATCAAATTCGTTATAAGCGAAGGCCAAGCCTCAAAGTTGACCGGGACAGACCACCATGAATACTCTTCCGAGTAATGATTGTAAAGTTTCCCCGCCAATAATGCGAAATTCTTCAGCATTTCCACTGTCAAAAACCCATCGAAAGTACCCGCAATACAGTCATCGAACCAGTTCATGTTAATTTGCGGAATAAGTGCAATTGCACGACAAACTTTCGCAATCAACCACATGAAATCTACCAGATCAAGGAAGTTGATTGAATTTTGGTGAAATATTGAATTTTTAATGATTTTCACATAAATTAGAACAAAGCAGAAAAAGAGCCCCTTCAGTAACACACTCAATCCCTGGTTCGTATTAATAGTCTTCTTATACTTCACCAACTGTATCAAGAGGAGGTTCATCATTCCAAAGCACATACAATCGACCAAAAATAGCTGCCATGACACTACCAAAGCGTCGGGATAAACGGGATTCCGTAGACGGTACTGCGACTTGACTGAGGGATCCGTTACATACTGCAAACAACTAAGGAGATTGGTCCAGTACCCTACACAGGTAATGAAAATATAGTCATAAGAAAGCCCGTAAACCGACTTCTTAGCTTTGTTAAACTTATACTGCTGGACGTAACTTGTCAATTGCAACAACCCAGCTGCTACCATGAACAAATCCACCACTCCAACCATTGTCGCCAATCATTAAAGAACAAAAGGTGTTCAGAAACCTGGAGACAAGGGTAGATATGGCTTAAAAAGGGTAGTTGATAGTTTTGCGCGCGCACGACTTCTCGATATCAAAAAACGTCAAAATATGAAAAAAAACTAACAATTCCTTTTATCTATCAAGAAGAAAATAACTATGCTGCTGGCAGATATAGATGGATATTGGGATATTGTGGTGACGTCGCTCCAGGATATCTGCAACTCCAATGAGTCGTTGTCCTTTGATAACTTATATGGCAAGCAACTCAATAGCATCGATAAAACCGGCGAGGACGACTTGAATCGGTTAAAGGAAGAAGTGCAGGATCACAAGTCGAATATTGAAACTGCCAAAAGATTGGTCAGTACATCTCAGCAGAATCTTCAGACACTAATAACGTATTTGGAGAAGAAAGCGAGCGAAGGTAAAGGTAAGTCTAAGAAAGGTACTGTGTCAGGTAAGGGAGCTGGCAAAGGGACTGCCAAAGCTAGTGCCAATACCAGATCATCGTCTAAAGCCAACAATTCCCAGACGGGCTCAAAAGTTAGTGGGAAAATCAATAATAAAAGTAAGAAGAAACAGGGCCGGTCGTATTACACCTCCAAGCACAACCCATCTGAACCGATATATGTTGGTTCTGATGTAGCATACAAGCTCAAAAACCGTCATTTTGAAGAATGGATCCAGTGTGAGGTGATGAAAGTGATTGGGGACGGGATTAAATTCGAAATCAGAGATCCTGAACCGGATGAGAACAACAACCCAGGTCAGACATTTAGGGCAAATTACAAAGAAGTCTTGTTGATTCCTCCAGTAGAGGATGTCCCTGACCTCAATAGTTATCCGTACGGCACCAAAGTTTTAGCTCGTTATCCAGAGACTACAACCTTCTATCCAGCTATTGTGGTTGGAGAGAGAAAGGGTCAGGTACGGTTAAAGTTTGATGGAGAAGAAGAAGTGAATAAGGAGACAGAGGTTGAGAGAAGATTGGTGTTACCGTTTCCCGAGAAGTAAGAGATATAAAGGAAAGCAGAGTGTCAACGAATTACAGATCGATCAGATTGTTTTGAAGTGGGACTTGCAACACCGAACTATTACACCTCTGACTCCCTCTGCAATAATCTAGCTGTCCCAGCGGACACGCACCCAATGTACTATAGGAAATTGTATGTATTTTAGCTATTATAATGTATTTTATCTACCGACACCGTGTCTGAATCTGCAAAAATTAATGTCTGCAGCCTGTCATCTTAGTTGTAACGTCGGTTGAGATCAACCTGCCTAATTGGGGCAACCGTGCGTGCATCAATCAATGAAAAAATCTCAAAGCGAGCAAAGATTTTTGGATAACCCGAAACTCCATCAAAAGGAAGACCAATTAGTTATAGTCCAAGGAATAAATAGAGGGGAATATGGAGGATATGGACATAGATGATTACTCAAGAGTATGTGTTGTGCCTAATGAGTGGTTTCTTTATATCAGGTTGAAGATGAGTTGAGGAGGTGCTGTTAGTTAATGCTCTTCATGTCTTTGCTGATGATGATTTGGTGACATTCTAGCGTTTAAATCGGTTAACAGCCTATATGATGGTGCTGATGCTTTGCGATTTGCTGGTAGCGGACAAGCCCCGACTCAAAATTCTTCTTGATGATTTTTCAATGAATTTTAGCTAATGTTTTTTTAGGATCGTTCTCGTTCTCCTGTAAGAGACAGATCTCGTTCTCCTGTTTCGAGGGATGAATCATCAACCTCAGGAGGATCATCCAGAAGAGATTACGGATATTCTGATTCTTCTAGTTCTCGCGGCTCGAGATATGGTGGTGAAAGAAGAGGCCGAGGAAGAGGAGGATATCGTGGAGGAAGAGGAGACTACGGAGGTAGAGGTGGAAGTAGATATGGAAGCCGAGACCAATATAGTAGCTCTGCTGAAGAGTATCGTAGTAAGACTGAAAGGAATTATGACAATTCCATTTTCATAGGGAACATTCCATTCAATTGTACCTCCAAAGATGTGGAGGATATCTTCAATAACAAATTCAGTATTGTCAGAGCCGATATTGTTACGAACCGAGGCCAGTCAAGAGGTATGGCAACTGTGGAATTTGCCAATAAAGATGAAGTAAGAGAAGCCATCGCTAAATACGATCATCACGAGTATCGTGGTAGAGAGATATTCGTCAGACAAGATTATCCTCCACCATCAGAAAAAGCCAGAGAAAGGGAAAAAGGAAGAGAAAGTAACAGAGAAAGAGAAAGTACAAATGAAAGAGATTTTAATGCTGGATCTTCTTCTTCTTCAAGATATTCTTCTCGTGGCAGTTCCAGATACGATACCAGATATGAAGGTGCAAAAAATAGCAGATACGGCAGCACCCAAGCTAGCAGTACTTCAGTTCCAAAGCCAGGAACGGAAATATTCGTCGGGAACTTACCATTCTCCATTACATGGTACTCTCTTAAAGACTTAATGAGAAAGGCCGGACAAGTGGTAAGGGCTGATGTCAGATTAGACAGTGCTGGTAAATCAAGAGGATTTGGTACGGTTGTTTTTGCTACTGAAGAAGCCGCTGCCAAAGCAGTGGAAGAGTTTCAAGGTTATGAAATCGAAGGCAGAAAATTGGATACCAGACCAGGGAGAACATATGAAAGTAGTCACAAGAATTCCAGTGCTCCACCACAGTCGTCCAAACCTGCCCCAGTTGATAGAAATACCGATTTCACCAGAGATGTTGTTGGAGGAGGAGAAATCTCCAATACCATTTATGCTGCTAACTTGCCATTCGTGACGAATGTTGATGATTTGTATGAATTATTCGAAACCATTGGAAGAGTGACGCAAGCTGGTCTTCAATATAACAAACAAGGAAAGCCAACCGGTAATGCAGTCGTTCAATTTGAGTTAGAGGAATTAGCCGACTTGGCCATTAAAAACTTAGACAATTACAATTATGGTGGTAGAGATTTGAATATAACCTACGCCAAGAGACCAGATGCTGAGCAACAAGCAGAAGAAATGGAACAAGAAGCAGAAGAACCACAGGATATTGAAGCGGTACAGGAAGCAGATCCTGCCCAAGAGCAAGAACCACAACAGGAACCACAACCGGTGCCAGAACAAGAGGAGCCCGAAGTCGAAGTCGAATGATTGACAAAAAACGCAACATCGAAATAAAAGAATACTTTCACAGAATGCAAAATGTGGGCCTTGTGTCTGATTTGAAACTAGTTTTTTTTGTCTATGCATGTCATCTGCTCTTACTGCATGTAATCTTTAAATGATGCATAATTCATGAACGTCGTTACTATCTGACATGACATACGTCATAATTTTTTTATCTTACCCCAAGATTCATCTCTTCAACAGCAAACAGTGAAAGAGCCACCCATAACTAACTTCTTCTATATACTTGTATTCAATATAAAATAGTTCCGTGTTACTAACCCGTTCGAAAGACACGCCCCGCGAAAAAAAGAATTGAGACTAAAAACCCTCATGTTTCCTTAGACAGCACCTCTACCTCAAGTCATCCATAATGCCAACTATCGAGGATACCAAAGAAGCAATCTCTCCAGACGGAAGCGCATACTCAATGAGTTACCATTTATCGACCACCAACGACGGACAAACCACCATTAAATCCCACCATGTGGTGATATTTGTTCTTTTTATACTGGCCCTTGTCTTATTCCACTTCAGACATAAGTTGGCAGCGTTGCACGATCGTTATCGTATGAACAAACGAGTTCGTTACAATCAGATAAATGGCGGTGGTTCCTTCGAAGACGACTTAGAAGCCGGACTTTCCAGCAATAATTTCGACATAGCCTCTAACATATCTAATAGTGACTCGAGAAAGGGATTGCTGGAGCAAGCAAAATTAGAAATTAAAGAGATGATGGCCGCTGAAAGCATCTCATTTGATGACGCCAGGCTCAAGTATTTACAACAACAATTGGGTGAAAACAACGTAGGCCCTGATGGTATGCCCTTGGACCCTAAAACTGTGTCTTTCTCTGGTAAAACGTGACCCGTATCACGTGATTATCATTGCTACCGAATATTTTTTTGACCGACTTCCCGATTTAGGTCATTTGTTTACTAATGGAGATATCCCACAAAATTACCTGCTGCAGTCCGGAAGCTTGTTGTTTACGTTTTAGTATTGTTGAAAAATAATGTGATGACAGCTTCAAGGTTCACTGGAGCTCTTCTATATTGCAATTCTTTCTGTGTTTAGCTACAATAAACAGCATGAGTGTTTATCAGCGGTATGCCTCGGGCAACCACGATGATATCTACTTCAATCAGTCTCGAGTGACATCCACAGAGACATCATTAAAGTATTCACCAAGCACCAACTTCACCACCAAGACCTCGAAACACATAAGCAATGGTGTCATAGAACTATCCCCATTATCTGGCCAATTTGACCCCAACAACGACGACAAGATGAACTCCAGCTCTGTATCTGACTGGTTGTCAGTTTTCCCACATGCTGTCTTTTTTGCAGGCTATGACGAACAGCTATTTGACTCCGTGATTGTCGTGGTGTATGAAAACAGTAAATCGGGCAAAATTTGTACCCTTTCTATAACCAAGTTCGGGGTGGTGCTCTATCAAAACCTCATCCTCGACTCTCGATCAAGGTTCTGGCCTAGTTGTGAGAACTTACTACCTGAGCACCAAAAGTCTAATGTAAGAAGAGCCTTGGCGATAACCATGCTTAAGAACTATAATCGGTTAATGAACCATCCCGGAGAGTTGAGCATTGATAGACATTGGGACGAAACCAATGCCGGTACTTTGGCCAGTAGCATGGGTCTTTTATCCCTGAAAAAGCCTCTCGAGTTAGGGTGTAAGTTACTAGAATTGGGAGTCGTACAGAGCCAGGCCATCCAGTCAGTGGTGGTAGATGTAATTTATAACTCTTCCGACGAGATAGTTGTGAAAAAGAACAATGATTTGGTGTTTTTGTTAGGAGAACAACTAGACCAATTATTTGATCCTTTACTTGAGTATTCTCCCCAACAGATGGACATTCAATATAGTATACCGGACCCAATAGATTTCATCCCACCACAGATATCCAACAATGACCTAATAGATGCAATTATCAACGAAATTGTTGCGGTTCAAACTAATTTCACTATGGGCTTGGTGAATTTGTTACAAAACTTTGTTATTCCATTAAGAGTGTATGTGTTGGGAACTGCCAAAGCTAACTCGGGAATTTCCAATATTAACCAAGTATTTCCTCCTACCATTGACGAGATAACGAGAATAAACTGTATTTTACATGGCAATTTGGAAAAAGCTTCTAAACTAGGGTACATGGAAGTATTCAAACTTATGGGAGTTTTATTACCATATTTCTACAAGGCATTCATTAGACATGAAGCCAACTTAAAGCATTTTAGATCTAGACTTAATAGGTTCTACAAACGGAACAAGAGCACCATATTTGAGAATGAAGCCATTAATAAGGGGAAGTTTTCATTGACAGAAATGGACTCGATAATCAATGGCTCATTGTTGGAATTACCCCGATTGAAACTCATATTGAAACGATTATACGACACCATATTACAGCAAAAGGCAGGGCTGTTGACTGAAATCGAGTTCATTGACAAACATTACAACAATGCCATCGCTGTTATCGATGCTTTTGGCTACGAAGAATCGGGCAATGCTGCCAATGGTTTTGGCAGCCAACACAGGATATTTACTCCTACTGGTAAGTTGTTGACTGAACTTGCTTCGAGCTGGCCCTCAGAACTTCAGTATGGGTGGATGTCTCGGAAAGTAGTGGGCATTTATGAGTTGCGTGCAGTGAAACAAGATGTTCTTGATACCGACATCATGATCATTTTCTCTGACCATTTAATGTTTTTGAATATTCTGGATGACAGATATTATAGTGAAGAAGAAGAGTTCATGAAAATCTCTTTGGCAGATGTTTTGATGCATTCCTTGATCAACGAAAAACCCTTACCTTCGTTATCTAAGTTCCCCTCCATGCATGTCAAATACTGGTGTAAAATCAATGACGTAATCGCTAGCTCATATAGAGGTTTCTCCTCGGAAGGCAGCACCCAGGATGAGTTTATACGAATTCTCAATATTTCAGAAGAAGGATTCATGCAAACTGATGCCAAAGAAAATGTTCGTACATTGAGTTATCAAATTTCAAGAAGTGATGATCGAGTTCTCCTTAGTAATAAGATTATCGAGTTGATTAATAAATCCAAGGTGCTTCATAAAAGCCAACCATTCCACTTGTTTAAGTCCCAAGATTCGTCGTTTCCAATCTACTCCACTGCCCACGAACTGTCATGCTACTCCAAGGAGGTCAGTAAGAGTCCGTACACATTGTTGTTGAACTATTCAAATGAAGATGCGAGAAACTTCTTCTACAGCAATCCCAACGTGTTTCTCCAGTTAAACCTTTCCTTCATTAATGATCACACTATTCACATTGCTGGTATGAGCAAGCTCCAGACCTTCGAAGAGGTAATCGTTCCGGATGATCTTATAAAGTGCTTGAAGGAGATCATAGCGAAAAACTACAATTACATCTTCAGCTCATACAATCCAATCACTGCGATACTCTCCAGCTCGTATAGAGACGACTTGCATTACTACATAAACGCCCTCAGCACTGAAGAGCCTGCAGCTAAAGCCTCCCCTAAATCGATGCTTTTAGCTAGCGAAGAGGTGCCAGAAAAATTGGCCGAGAAAAATTTTGATGCATCACCAGCAAAAGCCCCAACGAAACCTCCAGTAAAAGGTACTCAGATAGGCAAGAAAGAAGTTCGTAGAAACAAGGATATTCCCAGAAGGAGGAAGTCCCTTATTAAGATCATCATCGATGCCTTCAAAAAGCATGATCGTATAAAAGCCCAGGAGCATTCCGAGCACCAGACTGCCCCAGAGCCAGAAGCAGGTGTTCATCGTGAGACGCAAAGAAATGGTTCTGACCACACTATTCCAAATGGTGAAAAGAAGCGGTTTTCGAATATCTACTTACCGTCTCCTGACTTGGAGAGGATAATGACAGAAGAGGAGGAAGCTAAACAAGCGATAAAATTCAAGCCACATTCAAGGCTTCCGTCATTGGACTTCAATGCAAGATTCAGATTTCCTCATCCAACAGACCCCACCACCAACAATAAAGTTGTAGAAGAGAACCGGGTATTTTCACGAGCCAGCGAAGCTTTAGCAGTTGAAAAGGGGCACAGCACATTTGGCAGCGAGCTTGCAATAGCAGAACCGGCAAATGTGCATAACCCATTGCGGATATTTTCACCTACTTCCTTCTATAGTCTGCATAGTGAAGATATTGATGATAATGAGGTGAAGGGTCAGGTTGAAGGCAGCCTTGCTGAGAACAAACAAGTGAAGGACCAAGTTGAGGGCGGCCTTGTTGAGAACAATCAGGTGAAGAGTACTCGTGTTGATGAGCAGGTCCACCTTCAGGTTGACGACAGTCAGGCCAGTCAAAGAAAACTTGTTGAAGATGTGCCTGCAAAAGCAGTTGACCACAAACAAGCCAAGAGTCTCCCACAGATGTTCGCAATAAAGCAACCAGTTAAAATCAAATTCAAAAGACAAGCGGTTTCAAAGTCTGACACAGCAGCTGCTCCAGTGCCTAAAGCCAACCAAAAGCTCTTGTCTATATGGAAAGCGGCAGACACACAACAATTGTCGGAGCCAAAAGCAGCAGACACACAACGGGTAATTTCTGAAACGAAATCTGGTAGAACGAGAACTTCTCTAGAACTCGATGCATTTGATTTGCAGGACTTCTACAAAGATGGTGGATCTAATTGGGTCACTATCTCAAGAGACACCTCTCTTCAGAACGAAATCAGAGCATTGAAGGAAGCAGCCCATATGGACTCTATTGATGTAATAGACATTAAAGAGAAAGGCCAGAGCAAAGAACAAAAGACAAAGGCTCATAGACAGGAGCAGACCAGACAATTATCTGAAAAAGATCAAAGCTTGTTATTTGATAATGTGGACCTATTTCTCGAATCTCTTGACGAAGACGTCAAATCAGTGTACTATACACCAGCCCAAGATCCTACTCCTGTTCTTCAAAACTTTGAGCCTCAAAGGGACGAGTCTGTGCAATCGTTGCAGTCAATTGCTTCTCTTAGTTCCAGCAAATATGTCAAGGAATTCAACAGGTTGATGGACAAGAAGTTTGCCGATTTTGACACTATTGGCGAAAGCCAATTCCATTTGGATTATGAGGAACCTGAATCAGATAATGAGACGTTGAAATTGGGGTCAGACTCCGGTGCTGCTCCAGAGCCTCCAGTCACTATCAAAATCGTTGGAGACGACCTGGCTTCTGCCGTGCCCCACCAAGCCAGAGCCACCATAATCTCTAGCTCTGAAGACGAATATTTTTCTAGTCAAGAATATGAAAAAACCATTCAAATGATAAACGACGAGGATGAGGTGAGTGTCGAAAGAAGAACTATCTCTAGATTCAGGCTTAACTACGAAAACCTAGACGCAGAAAAGACACCAAGCACTCATAACTCAACTTCGAGTGATGTAACGATCATCAATGACATCATGGGCGAGGTGCCAGATAAGATGACGAAGATGCCGGGGCTTATGATTAAATACGACTCCGTGGCATATCTCTCTGACGTTATCAACGGCACTGTGAACTTCAGTCTTGAAGACGAAGATTGATAGCTACTTGAAGACGAAGATTGATAGCTACTTGAAGACGAAGGAAATGAAAATCGCAAACATTGTGTATATACTATGTAATAATTGACTAAGCAGATTCTTTTAAGATTTTGGCAACCGTTTCCGCAATAGCATCACCAACCTCTTGGGTAGTACTGGTACCGCGTAAATCAGCAGTTCTGACACCAGAGTCTAACACAGCGCCCACGGCCTTCTCCAAAGCTTCAGCTTCTTTTACAGAATCTAATGATAATCTCAACATCAAAGCAACAGATAAGATAGTAGCAACCGGGTTAACCTTGTTGGCAGGCAAGTCAGGAGCAGATCCGTGACATGGTTCATATAATCCAAACGCTTGGTTGGTGTCTGGTAAGGAAGCCAAAGAAGCTGAAGGCAAGAGACCCAAAGAACCAGGAATCACAGAGGCTTCGTCAGAAATGATATCACCAAACATGTTGGAAGTGATGACAACCCCATTCAATTTGGTAGGGTTTTGCACTAAGATCATAGCAGCAGAATCAATAAGCTGGTGGTTAAGAGTCAATTGAGGGAATTCTTCGCTAATAACTTTTTCTACAGTTTTTCTCCATAATCTAGAAGAAGCCAAAACATTGGCCTTATCTAAAGACCAAATAGGTAATGGAGGATTATGTTGTAAAGCCATGAAAGCAGCCATTCTGGTGATTCTGGTGACTTCGGCAACAGAGTATTTTTCAGTGTCCCAGGCACTTTCTCCGTCAGGGGAGTCTTCTTGTTCTTGTCTTTCTCCGAAGTAAATACCTCCCACCAATTCTCTAACCACGGTGAAATCGGTACCTTTGACAATTTCTGATTTCAACGGAGATAATTCCAATAAGGAGTCAGAAGCAAAGTTACAAGGTCTTAAGTTGGCGTACAAGTTCAATTCTTTTCTGATTTTAAGTAATCCTTGTTCTGGTCTAACGGCACCCGTACCCCATTTAGGACCTCCAACGGCTCCCAATAACACAGCGTCAGAAGCTTTCGAAGCTTCTAAGGCATCATCTGGTAATGGAACCCCAGTAGCATCAATGGCAGCTCCTCCAATTAAATGATGTTTGAATTCAAATTTGATGTCTTGATGTGGGGTGTTGGCCTCAATAGCTTTCAATACTTTGACAGCTTCGTGAACAACTTCGGTTCCAACATGGTCCCCTGGAAGGAGAGTAATGGTTCTGGTGACGGATGTTTTAACTTTTTTCGATTCTGGTTCTGACATAATTAGTAATGGAGAAAGAAGAAAGGTGTTAGTTGGTTGACAAAACTTCGACGTGAAAAATTGAGCTTAATCGAGCGACTCCGGTAACGGTGCGATTCCGCTCCTGTTTCCCCATACAAAAGAAAAAAATTGTCAGGAACAACGAATGTAGTTGCGATTTGTATAAGAGAGTGATACTTATATAGCCGATTGTCAATATATAAGAGAGTGATACTATATAAGAACTTAACACCGAGCGACGATATAAGAGAGTGGTACTATATAAGAACTTATATCACAGAGCAACGGCATATAAGAGAGGATGAGATGTGCCATAAAAGTAGATAACAGTACAAGAAAAGCATAAAAGATCAGATACTTCAGTGACCGCTCCATTCAATGGTATCTAAGTCAATACCTTCTTGAACCATTTCCCACAATGGAGACATTTTTCTTAAGAAATCAACTCTTTCATTTATAGCTTGAATGACGTAGTCAACCTCGGCCTCAGTGGTGAATCTACCAATACCAAATCTGATGGAAGAATGTGCCAAAGCATCATCAGCACCCAAAGCATGTAAAACGTAAGATGGTTCCAAGGAAGCAGACGTACAAGCAGAACCAGAGGATAAAGCAATATCTTTCAAGGCCATAAGAAGCGATTCACCTTCGATGTAAGCAAAGGAGATGTTAACACAACCAGCATATTGTCTTTCTGGATCAGAAAGAACACCATTAAACTGAGTAGAAGGAATAGAAAGCAAACCAGCCTTCAATTTGTCTGAAAGTCTACGAATATGAGCTCCATCGTATTTCAGTTCTTTGGTCATTAATCTGGCAGCTTCTCCGAACCCACAGACAAGAGGTGGAGCCAAAGTACCGGATCTTAAACCTCTTTCTTGACCTCCACCAGTGATGATAGGGTCTAATCTGACTCTTGGACGTCTTCTCACGTAACAAGCACCAATACCTTTTGGTCCATAAATCTTATGCGATGAAATGGACAATAAATCAATGTTCATTTCATTGACATCGATGTCGATTTTACCATAAGCCTGGGCAGCATCTGTGTGGAAGAAAATCTTGTTCTTTCTACAAATTTGACCGATTTCCTTTAATGGTTGGATGACCCCTATTTCGTTGTTAACAGCCATAACAGAAACAAGAACAGTATCTTTACGAATGGCATTACGTAAGTCGTCAAGACTGATTAAACCTTCTTCATTAACCAGCAAGTATGTGACGTCAAAACCTTCATCTTGCATGTGTCTGGCGGAGTCCAAAACACATTTATGTTCGGTCTTGGTGGTGATGATGTGTTTTTTAGTTTTCTTGTAGAATCTGGGCACCCCTTTGATAGCCATATTGTTGGATTCTGTGGCCCCGGAAGTGAAGATGATTTCTTTAGGGTCAGCTTTGATGACATCAGCAATGTACTTTCTGGCTTTTTCTACTTCTTTGTCAGTTTCCCAACCGTAAGCATGGGTGGAGGAGTGAGGATTACCATAAAGACCGGTGTAGAATTCCAACATTTTATCCAAAACCCTAGGGTCGGTTGGGGTGGTGGCCTGCACATCGAGATAAATGGGTCTGGATCCAAAAAGCGAATCGTCTCTGCTAGCATTCTTTAATGATATGGCGGATCCTTCTGGAGGTGTTGCTACAGGGGTAACGACAGGACTTTCGATGTGAGTGGCGGTGGAGTTGGTAGCTAAGGCTGAGGCAGTAGCTTTGGAGAAGTGACGAGCACAGCGGAGCGAAGTCGAATAACGACCCACGACGGGGGTTATCCTTTGTAAATTCTTGAACATTGAATATATAAATAAGTAGCTAATGGACAAATCTAAGCTGAGGACAGGATTAACTTTTCAGGATAGACGTGTCAGTGGAGCTATGAATCAGCGAAGCGTGTATGCAGCTATGAATCAGGAAGTTATTCCACGTATATTCCGAGTATTGACGATACGAAAACACGAAAAAGCACAACGACAACAAGAAGAAGAAGAAAGGGAAAGAAATTGTGGATGCGATATATGCCTGGAAGACTTTTTTTCTGATTAATCATCACCCGTGTGCAGGAACAGAAGGATTAATTGACGGAGATAAACTCGGGATCACACCGGGATTTTAACCGAATTTGCCTAATTCAAAGAATGTCTTAACGGAATTAAGAAGAGTGGATGGGGTGTTGGTGACATGTGGGTGCAGAAAGATGTAGGTGAGTGTACGAAAAGGGGTTGCGGGTGTCAAAAGAGAGCACTTAGTGTAGAGAAGCATATTCTGCTAGAAGGTTATCAACGGAATTACATCGACAGGGAATATGACTCTGTCTTCGTAAATTTGATGTATGTATCAGTTTTAAGTGTATTACTGAACTGTTGAACTCAGTAGATGTCCTTGATAGTATATTTGCACCCATACGGCCGTAAGTATTGCATTTGCACCCACTATCATTGCACCCACGAAAATGTCTTACAACGCACCGAAGTCTTACAATTCACGTCTCTAACACACTTGTAACCCTGGTATTGTCTTCTTCTTTGTATGTCTATTCTATGTACATTGTCTATGTAGCAACTCCCTGGCCCGAACTCACCTGCTTTCTGCTCTGGAGGTCAACAGGGTGTGCACCAACTCGTAGCACCCCAAGAAAATCGCTCCGCCGGCACTTATCCAGCATGTTCTGGGTCCAATTCCCCTGAGAAATGCCCCGTAACCCTCTTCTCGCACGATAGACCGAACTATTGGCACCACTCCAACCCTTTCCTTGTTGAGCATGATTCTCGTCTTAATTACATCCAACGGAGTGGTGAGAGCGGCCGCAACAGCCCCGGCCACGGACCCGCAAATGGCTCCCTTGAGGAGCGATAAATTTTCACTCTTCTCGTACGCCGACCACTGAGACTTCAACCATTCGTACAACGGAAACTGAATAACTGTGAACGGGATCTCTCGCATGATGGTGGTGTTCCAGCCTCGATATAATCCTCGGATCGTTCCTTCGCCCGACTTGTTCTGGAGCAAGTATAAGAAATTGGACCAAGACGACGCTTGCCCGGCTTGGGCCCGCTGCTTCACGACTTCGACCGGAACTCGCACCAAACAGGCCGCAACCTCTCCACACAGGGCCGACATCATGTGTCCAACCGGGGCCGACACTTTATCTTTGGTGTACACTTTCATGGAATCGTAGGTGATGAAAAACAACGACGCCGAAGGCGCTGACCCGATAACACATGATCCCAATCCTTTGTAGATTCCGTGCCAGCCTCCGTTGTGGAAGAAACCTCCTTTGGCCTGGAGCCGAGTCTTGACGGTGTCAATGGGGAAAAAGGCCAAGTCGGTGGATGTACCGGCACAAGCACCACTCTACGGTTGTTAGTACGAAATTGGGGCGACAATAGTGTGTTTACATACAATAAGTGATATGAAGAAGGCCTGGCTGTCCATTGGTGATAGGTAGAGTTTGGAGGAAGAGTTGTTGAGAGTGCAGTTGAAATAATCCGAGAACGGAAAAAAATAGATCTGGTGCACGGACCTAAAGTGCCAAAAACAGTAAGTCAACAGGCGATATGAAAGAAGGACATGAGCACAAAAGGAGGAGGACGATGGTGGAGGTGCCAGATCCGTGTTAATGACCAAAGCAGGGCAACGAGCGTAATTAGAACCAGTGTTTTGCCGGAACAGCTTTTGAGCAAGATTTGACAAATTTGCACCCAATCACAGGCACAGCTCAACAGCATCAAATCGTTTTGCAATGGTGTGGGGCTCGAGGTTTATCCAATAATAATGTGATTGTGACCAGTCTTATCTTCTTATTATAGGCAATCGAGCCTAGTATGGTTACCCTATCTGGGACACACAACAAACCTCTTTCCCATTCGTTTCTTTCTCGCATACTTCAAGATCACAGTATCTGCTTTCTTACCTGCCGGAACAAACTGGGAAACAAACGGTACAAAGTCATCGAAGTCCCATTCTTTCACTATCGCGAAGAGATCCTTTATTCTTGTACTAACATCATTATCTGACAACTGGTTTGGGTTTAAGTACTGGATTTTGTCTCCTACAGGCCGGTAATAATGTCCCCGAAGTGTTTCAAGTTCAATGGGAATATTGTAGGCGGGGGGAAATGAACTTTTCCACTCAATAAGAAACTCGTTTGGAGAAATTAGCTTAGAATTTTTAGAAATGAGAGTTTGAATTCCAAACCACTTAGATACTTCATCATTATTTAGTCTGAACTTTCGATTGCTTAAATCGCCAGACTTCGCATGGCCAAACTTATTGAGTATCGTTGTAACAATAGGAGCTGTGAAAGTGACTCTTTGCTGCTTCATAAGCTCGGCGATGCGAGAAAGATCAAGGTTGTAGTCTTCAGTATCGTATGAAATACCGTTGGCGATAAGAATTGGGATCAACGTCAATAGAATTTCACTAATGAGTTTTCGAGTAAGTATGACAGCAAATCCATCGACTTGTGAACCTCCAAGCTGGTACCATTGGCGGAAGAATTGGTTAGTGGAAATGGGTGAATCGTCTAGTAATTGCTCAATAGTATACTGTGAACCTTCGCTTAACTTTTTTCCGTTGTACGTGGGTAGTTTGGAAGTACTTAAGAAACCGCCTATGCTACTCAATTCGTACTCGTACGAAAGTTTAGCAAAGCCAACAAGCTTATTGGGGAGATCCTCCTGCAGTTGATCCTTAGCCAAGGACAGCAAGGAAGTCCGTAGCTTATTTACGTTCATGTTGTTCATAAGGAGTACCGTATTAGAATGGTTCATTTGTCTCACTTTCCACGTCCGACTGGGGGTACAGAGCACCAAATCATTCTTAGAATCAGCTGGCGATTTAATGATCAAATCTTCTTTTCGGGTATTCTCATTACTTTTCATGTACTCCACCAAATCTTTTGGGAGCTGTACAAGCTTGTAGCTGGAGTCCGTAGAGCCACTGATCTGGTGATATGTACTGAACGACGGTATCTCTCCCATACTGACCTGTTTACTGCAAAAGATGCCAAACTTGATGAGAGTACGCGTTACTTTTATCGCGACTCCAAAACAATTTTAGACCCGTACCGAAACTTTTCACCTACCGATTTTGACAGTTGTACCGCCAGTAAAGACACGAATAACTAGATACAGTGATAATACACGTACCTCCTACATTGAAGCTCCTTTCTTTTCACTATATTACTATATGACTAAAATACACTAATTTTGCTCTTCAATGAACTGGTCAATATCGATCTCAATCAAAGGAGCATGTCCTGCCAAAGTGATCTTTTTCTGATGCTGTTTTCCGTATTGCAATTTTGCCAACTTAGATCTAGGTCCCCATCCTGACACTGGTTCAGTCAATTTGAATGGTAAAATCCAACTGTTGACTGGTTTGAAATTATCACCAAGGGAAACCAATTCATGGATAATATCTTCAATGCAGATTATACCAAGATCATCACCAAATTTGTCTTCAACTGCTTGGTTGTTATCTAACTTCACAGTTTTAAGAGGAATAGAGTCTCCGTCGTTTTCTTCTTCTTCAACATCTTCATCTTCGACTTGTATGCAAGCTCTTTTTTGGAAAAGCTTTCTGATGGAGTTGAAGGATGGAGACCCAGCAACAACGTAAGGAGAGATTAACCTAAGAAGTGGAAGTGTAGCAGTAGTTTGTTTTACAAATACTCCGGTATTGGCCGAATCCAATCTTAATAAAGTTAATATGTTGGCAATTTTGGGAGGAATTCTCAATTTTCTAGTATGGTTTGGTACTCTAATCACGAATAACAATTTATTATCCGACTCATTGTCACCATCTTCGTGGGATAATTTAGCTCTTTGTTGTTTTTCGTATTTCAAAATGTGGTTTACTCTTTTATCTTCGATTTCAGTGGCTCTGTTTCTGGCAATAAGGGTTTCCGGTCTAATGAAATGGGCCTTAGCAGCTCTCTTTCTCTTCTTTTGCAGTTCGATTTTCTTTTGTCTGACCTGCTCTTGCTTTTCCAACTTCTTTCTCTCGTTATTTTTTCTCTTACGCAAGAGCACCTCGGGGTTGGAGTTAAGTACAGCCATGGTTGGAGTGGTTGGGGGGTTTGGTTAGTTGGTTGAAAAACTGGCATCGATTTTTACCTCATCGTGAAATGCACGATCACGTGCGCGGCATCGAAGAGACGATTACATAATCAAGATATCAATCACGTGACAAGAGTAATATGCATCGAAGTATACTTAGTCTTTAAATATGCCAGGATACCGGTGACAGAAGCGGGGCAGAGGGTCAATGACCAGCATGAAATGGGCAGACCCCTGAAAAACGCTCTTCTCGGTTGTAAACCCGGGTTAGGGTAGTTGGAATGTGGGTTCTGGCGGGAAAACTACATGATGAGATTGTGAAGACAACCAGATTAATGACCGATAAGAGCAACAATCAGCAGTCTACTGTAAGAAAACAATCTACATGGGGTCTAGTACCTGAAAAAAGAGCTGCTTTCCGCCTTCCCTTGCCTCTTTTAGGCAGCCTAGTTGTTGGGGTAACTTTAACTCAGCCTATTTGGTGGCAGTTTTGGATAAGTCCGGGCGAAAGTTTTTCCTTCCAAGAAATAATCTTTCCAAATTGAAATGACTCTTGCAGCTGTACCTCACCCTGTTATTCTTCTCTTGCGCTATAGAATTGTTTTTTAGAAATGTCTGACTAATGAAACTATGCTAAGAATAGAAAAAATTCAGGGCTTTTTCAGAAACTGCGAGAAAGCGCTTATTTTCTGGATCTGAGAATTACTCAATACGGATTATTTGATCTGATCTATATTTAACCCCAGGTCATAGTTTAATTGTTGCTACCCTCACACCACCTTTTAGAGGAAGGGGCTTGTAATTTAAAACACCATCGCTGACATCTCGTACTCCGATATTAGCCATGGAAAATTAGTAATGTCCCAAAAAATACAAAAAAAATAATTGCTTCGGCATGGATACGGGCTTTTTATTTTTTTATTATATTTTATTTTTTTTTTTTTGTTTTTTCAATTATATTTAAATAAATTATATTTTTTTTCTCTCTTACAAGGAAAGCAGTTTCTCTTTTATCTATTTATATAATCAACTGCGCACGCTGTTGTCGTTTGGTGAGTTCTTTGAAGTCTCATACCGTTATCTGAGGTTTGTTTCAAGTCAGGTTTAGGATCAAATTTCGGAGTGATACACACATTTTCACGAATTCGTGGTCATCTCTTCTTCATACTCAAAGAAAGAGGATTCATTGTTGATTGCCTTCACAACCGCGTGTCAAAAGTGTTTTTGGTATCCCTTACCCAGGCTCATTTGTATATATCCAATCCTCCATTCGACATATGAATCCACCTTTTTGTCATCCGGTGAATTATAGAAGTTTTAGTTCAAAAGTTCCCATTGCAGCCATCGTCCAGTTCCCATAATTAACTGCGTTGTATGTCTCCAATAAAGTTTTGCATATATTTTATACCCCCATTTTTACGATATCAGTACCTGCATCATCTTGCTTATTTTATTATTATTTTTTTTCAACCCTTTTTGGTCTGCTGGGTAAAACGTTTTCCCCTTTCACTTCAAACTTATGAATCCACAGTCCAATTTCGATGGAACTAAGGACCAAGAAGATGAGCACAAACACGAGCAATCCATACCGTACCCTCAAGATACCTCCTCCACATTCATCAAAGCTGAAAACCACGAGGATCTCTTGGAATCTTCCATGAGGCAACAAATATATACCCAGCAACAACATCCACAGAGCCGATTCAGCTTCCAAAACCGCTTTCAAGTCGATCTTTCTAGACAACCATACCCTCAATTTCAGTACCAGCAACCACAGCCTTCCAATGAACGTGCATACCACTCGCAACCGCAACCGCAATTCGAGCCTTCTTTGGTGATACCCTCTTCAGATTCTCCATTGCAGCCAACAAACGAGGAAATTGCGGTAGGATCTAGTAGTTTGAACACTCGTAAGCGTCCTAGAAAAGCTGACCATGGCAAACCAGGCGATGAAGGTGATACTGAGCTCAAACAGCTTGCATTTAAGGCCTCGAAGTACCCTCTAACGGAATTGGCACTACAGATAAAGACGGGCGAAAATGATGAATCTCTTCCAGAATTCTCATCTTCTGATGTCGCTACTAGTAGCAAAGAAACAGGTAAAGAGCGCCAAAGACAGATATTTGCCATGGTGTGGTTGCTAAATAGCTGCGAATCATCACCAACTGCAGTAGTACCACGAAATAGAATCTACGCTAGATATGTCCAAATATGTGCTGACAACAGTTTGACACCGTTATCGCCTGCTAGTTTTGGGAAGTTGGTGAGAATATTGTTTCCCACGCTAACCACAAGAAGACTAGGAATGAGAGGCCAATCAAAGTATCACTATTGTGGTATCAAACTTGTTGGCGATCAAAACTTTGAAGGAGGATCACCTAGCTCCGAATCTCCTCCTTCCTTGCACTCAAGAACCCCCTCCATCCCGCACGTTAATGACCCTAAGCTAGTTCATCCAATCAACTCGACCCGTATTGCGGAAAAATTCCATCTTCATGACATCAAATGCATACCCAACTTGTTTCAGTTGGTAGAAACCTCCTTGAATAACGAAGACATGAACTCGCCTCTCAATCTTCCTTCCATCTACCCCTACCTACCGAAGTCTGCTGATTATGATATCGCTGATACTCTATACTCCCTATACAAGGTCCATTGCACTTCTATCTTTGAAAGCTTGAGATACATGCACATCGGCAAGTTATTCTCTTCCTTCACTACCTTCAATAGTATCTTGACTGCACCGGTATTCAAGCTTTATACTAGTGAGCCTGTAATGGGATGGGTGCAAGAATGTGATCTCGTAATGTATAGATCCATGGCCAAGATGCTTACCAAGCTCCATCTCCAAAATGTCCCTGACGAAGTTGTTCACAATTTGGAACAAGTATCACGACAATATACAAGTAAACTTCAGAACTCAATGCAATACAAAGTGCCCAAATTATTCCGGAGTATGAAGTTGAAAAGTGCCAAACACTTCATTGCTATACTTACTAGATTAGTGAAAGTAATCGAAACCGGTCAGAGTGCCGCAAGAATTTTGGCCAACAACACCGAAAAACAAGCAATGCTTGAAGACTGGCGCAAGCTCGATATCCGAGAAATCACCCTAAGAGAGGTACCTTGTCGTCTGAAGAATCTCGAGCTAGTAATACGTATTCTTACCACTGATGTTAACAATATTCTTGAACGAGATGATTCTCCTTCTTCAAAGGATTTCTCCACCTTGGTTCATCTTGCGAGATTAGTTTCATCGCTTCCAGGGCACTTCCGAAGCAGTAACCCTCGTCTTTTTTTGCTTCTATCATCCAACTTACTCACCACTTTCCTCCGGGAAATCAGCTTGAATGGAGGTCAGAGCTTTGGTGCATGGTGGATTGTCCGATGCTGGGTTGACGAGTTTCTCTACTGGTGTTTTGAACTTGGTGGGTTTCTTCAAGTGGAATTCCAAATAGAAAATGCTGAACTAGACACTCCAGATCCTCAGGCCAACTATGAAGACCCAGTGGGTGAGCAATTGCGGTCCTCTAGCATGGTAGATTTGCTTGAGGGAGCTTTATTCGACTCTAAGGATGTGTCCAATGATTTCAGCTACGACACCACTGGCCTTGAGAATATACTAGGCAAAAGCGACTTGCCGTGACTTCATCTGCTATCGTCGTATCCTGGTGATTGACGTTTGCACTGCCTATATACATTACATAGTACAGTTATTTCTTCTAGTTGTACGATTATGGCTAATAGCCTGTAGCTCTGCAGTTACTATTTGAGGTTCGAAAATCTTTTTTTTTTCGCAACTTTGGCTGCAAAATTTGCCTTTGTTATCTCACACTGTTGTGCTAACCCAGATTGCTAAACATAATATGACAGTCAGCTCTGAAGACAGTAAGCCAAACACCTTTGTGCTCAAGAGGTACCCCAAAGTGAAAATCATCAATGCGAGAGCGCTTTCCAACAGGGCGCTTACTGCCAGTGATACTCTCAACCACTTAGAGGAAATCATGAGAGTTGTCCCTTATGCTAAAGTTTACAACGACAAAAGTTATGATGGTAGTGACTCAAATTACAGTACCGTTTGTGATGTATGTGGAACACATGGAGGAGACTACTTGATTAATTGTGCTTGCAACTATGTTGCAGTTTGTGACCTGACTTGCATGCGGCGATTGAACGAATACCATCTGCAAGAGTGCTTCATGTTGAGAACTATTTCCAAGAATAAAGGGTATGGAAATCCTATTCCTGAGCTTGTACGCCTACTCATCAGGGTATACTGTAACACGAAAGATTCTTCCCAGTTGGTTCAATTTTTTGGCTCTTACTTGACCAACCATTCCGCACAAATTATGGAAGAAATGGACATGAGATTGATCGAACAATCCCTAACCGTTGTTACAGTAGCAGCTAACAGCTTTGCAAAGAACTATGAAAAAGATCCGGTCATCCTGACCAATGACAGCCGATTCCATTACATTCTGGAACTATTTTGCGTGTGCATAGTAAATGCCAATACCATCACCAATACAAACTTCGAAAAAATAGGAATTTGCCTTGACCCCAACTTTGCCCTTATCAACCATTCATGTATCCCCAATACTTTGGTAGTACCTAATAGTAACTCTTTTTCCGTGGTTTCGACAAGAAAAATACCTGCCAACAAAGAAGTCACCACAACATACTGTTATATCAACCAGCCAAGGTTTTTGAGACAGCACGAGTTGCGAACAAAGTTTTTCTTTAATTGTTCCTGTCCGTTGTGTGTGAAGAAGCATGACTTTTTCTTCTCCTTCAACTGTCTTCACTGCGGAGAGCTCTTTTGTGGTTTGAATTGGAACAGTGTTGTTCAAGATACAATTGAAATCGAGCTCAAGAACGAAGCCAGTGATGAAAAATGTATCGGGTGCTCCAAAGTGAATGATTTGGCACTACTCAAAAGAATTTACAGTATATTGAAGATGCTAGTATGGTATCTGTTAATATGTGGGGCAGACTTAGTCGCAGAGATTCTGGAAGCAGATAACATCGACAGTTTCATCACCAATGTACAAGAGGTGCGGATGAGGATGAGAAATAAGACCAACAAGGAGTTGGTGGAACTTCTACTGTCGAGCTCAATGCTTGGTCCGATCAAAGCTACCCAAATTACCATATTAAAACAGGCGATACACGAAATAATAAAATCAAGAATAGTGCCTGAATATGTCTATCCTGTGAACAACTACCTCACCAACTTTCTCAACTATTTCGACGACTATCAAGACGCTAAAATGGATCCGCTAGATTTGAGGTTCCTTCATTTGAAAGAAAGCCTTCAAGTATCGCTAATGGTGGAAGTAGCCAGTGATTTGTCTGAGGTTAAGCTTATCAAGTACTATAAGTACTTGGCCATTGCGGGAGAATTGGTGGAAATATTCAAGGCCATGAGAAGAAGTCATCTGAGAAAATGCCTGGTATGGGATCTGTTGTCATTTGATCTGATTCTTAATGTCATTGCAAAGCTGGCTATTTTCTTCAGCTTACAGGCACTTGAATGGATCATAAACACAACTTCGTTCGACTTGGGGATGCGAACTACCCCTGAATGGTACATTGAAAACATTCAATATTTTGCATTAACGCAAACCTTACTGTCATGTGACTGGGACTTGAGAAATGCCAAAGATTTCACCAACCACCGGTTCATGAGAGAGTTGAAGCAGTTGTTCAACTTTGCCGACATCCGGTATTATGCTCGAGGTAATGATATCAAAATTCAGTTCGCCAACAGAACGAGGGGGAGTTTATTCCAGCCATTGAGTGCATTGAAGTGTAAGTGTGCTCCTAGGTTTCAAAGAAAAGTACTTACGTTGGAAGACCATCAGAACTTCAAGGACTTCTCGAGGTCCTAAATAGCACTTTAATATCGTTTCATGATCATCCAAATAGAAATTATACATCGTTCAATGCCACGCATACAGCACCTTTATGGTGTCCATTATACTGTCTGACGGTTTCACTGTTGGACAAGTCCCATAATCTGACGTAGTGGTCTGAACATGCCGTCACCAAATAAGCAGAGTCAGCACTGAAAGCGCAGTCCCAAACCCATCTCTGGTGGCCCTGGAGCGTGGTTTCTAGACTGAAATTTTGCTCTGTTGACCAGATTCTTGCAGTGTGGTCGGCGGAACAAGTGGCTAGGTTCTTCATATCCGTCAGGAGAACTACTCTGGTGATATATTTCAGATGAGACCGGAACTTTGTAATTGGGGTTAACAATGTTTCATCTCTGTTATTTTCCATTTTCCACACATAACAGTTCCCCTTGTTATTTCCTGCCACTAACATGGAGCCATCACTGGCTACTGATAATGAGTTGATAGGGACATCATCTTCTGGGATGAGATGATGGCTGCAGTGATTTTCACCCAAATCCCAGATTTTTATATTACCGTCTTGGTCACAACTGATCAATTCCCCCTGGTTAGGGTGGATTACTACTTCATTGACGGGACAATGGTGCTTATAACTTCGTTGCACCGACGGAGACCTCACGTCCCATACTTTGACTGTTCCATCTTCAGACGACGACACCATCCATTTGTTTTCCACTTGAAACGCTATAGAGGTCACATTCCCGGTATGGCCTTCAAATGTCATCACCGGGTTGGAGTTACTATTGGAATTGTTGTTATTGGCATTACCTCCTGCTCCGTTGGAACTGGCATTGGCGGCGGCCGAGGTGGTGGAGTTCCCTGAGTTTCCCACTTGCCTGATATCGTATAGTCTGACGTACAAGTTGCCGGCGGCGGCTAGGAATCGTTTGTCAGACGTGATTTCAAGCCGATTGACCTGAGAGTCTGTGTGCTGAATCGTCCGTGAGCACACACCTGTCAATGCGTCCCAGAATCGAATGGTATGATCATATCCAGCTGATGCTAATATGACTGACATGGTGAAGAATAAGAGATATGAAGAAGAGATGAAAGTGTAAATGTAAGTGAGAAAGAGAATTCAGAAATGAAAACGAGAAGAAAAGCTGCGACAAAAAATTGAGTGAGAACTCAAAATGAAAGACGAGAGAAAGTGAAGAACGTCAGCCACCAAACGACGATAGTGACTGAAGATGGCTAGTGACGTCTTCTATGAAAATAGTATCGACCAGAACTCTCGTCCATTGACGTCAGTGGTGGTCATTTATCTGTGAATTGGGTGTAATCGGGATCCTAGATAAGGCTCAATGTTAATCTCGTGGTGATAACTTAGAAAAGACTACGATAACCCATTGAGAAGGATTCTACATCAAAATTAATAACCTATTGACGTTATTGCTCTATGTAAGGCGATATATTATTGGTTGTATAAAGTAAGCGTTGTATAAAGTACGCGTAGAAAGCAATTGGTGATTCCTTTGGCAGCCGTTTGTATTTTCAACAGCAAAAGAAAATAACTGTAATGCTGCTTGAATTAATACTCAAGGGGTGGTAATTCAAACTTCCTAGATACCCTGCTACATTCACACCCCAAGAGCCGAAAAACTATCAGCACCAGTGAAGCGTCATTCGAACGCTGATGCTAAGCAAACCCTTTATGTTTATCTTTTTTTAATCGGGCTATTATGGAGTGTTCGATCAAAGGAAATTCACTTACACTTTTCATTTTTGTAATTGTTATTAGTTACACAGTATAAGTATGAATATCTATTGACACTGGTGGGAATAAAGTACAAATGCAGGTATGATCATAGATTCATGAGCCACGATGGGAATTCAAGTCTGATTTCACGTTCACACCGCTTGGTAGCCAGTTTTTGTTCAAGTCTAGATTCTGTCTACAGCACGGACTCAGAAATTTTCATTGATGGCTTGTTTTTGATTGGCGGTCAACGTCACAGGGTAGTCGACCTTAAAAGTGATTTTCAAATCGCCTCTTTGGCCTGGTGATTTACTGATTGGCATTCCCAATCCTGGATAGGTGGTTGAAGTGTTTGGTTGAATTGGTGATGATCTACTCATTGGAATTCTTCTACCATCGATGGTGGTAATATCTTTTTCAAACCCTAACAATGATTCTTTGAATGTTAATGGAAGCGTCATGAGCAAATCGTTGCTTTCTCTGGTGAATATTGGATGGTTTTTTTCTTCAATAACAAATTGAATTGTTTGTCTGGCGGCACATTCAGGTTGGTAATCACCTTCATTGGCGAAATTGACTTTAGTACCCTTTTTCCAACCGGGTTTGATCTTTATTTCAACCACTTTACTTTCTTTCATTCCATCTTGGTTCTTTCTGTTAAGTTTCATTTTCTTGGTGGCCCCACTGTATAAATCTTCTAATGATACTGGTAATGGAATAGTCACGGTATCAGGATCTGGACGTTGACGTTGTCTTTGACCACCAAATCCTCCTGGCATTCCACCACCACCGAATCCCGAGCCTCCGCCAAAGGATGAAAACCCGTCATCATGCATTCCAAATCCTCCCATTTGCGAGAAAATATTGAATGCATCCGCTTGACTGAAGCCACCTCCACCACCGGGTCCTCCAAAGTGGAAACTATGGCCTCCTCCTGGAGCACCCCCAGCACCAGCAAATGGATTACCACCAGCACCTCCAGCTGGAGCATTTCCTCGGGCTGCTTCTATCCCGTAGTCATCATAAACCTGTCTTTTGTCTTCATTGGATAAGATATCAAATGCTTCTGAGATTTCTTTGAATTTTTCGGTATCACCCGATGGTTTATCAGGATGATACTTCAATGCTGCCTTTCTGTAGGCCTTCTTGATTTCGACATCATTGGCACTTGGGCTCACTCCCAATAAATCGTAAAGTTTCGTTTCTTTAACCATTTGTACGTACGAATAAAGAGAAGTAAACGAGGAATGATTGAAGATGGTGAGTTGATATATGCGGTGTCGACGCTAAATGCAGGTGGTTGCGATTTGACTTGAATTTTCTAGAAGCTTCGGACGCGAAGTGAGTCACGTGATAAAATTTGCAACCAAGAAACCAAATACTGCTAGAATTAGTTAGTGTGATGACAGGAGAGCAAAGGTAATGAAATGACGTAAGGAAGGCTCCTTAGCGAAGCTGAGGTTCGTCTCCTACAGATTCCTACAGACGGCTTACCACTTCAGTTGTTGCCAATTCCCGAAGTTTACTGCTGAGATAGCGTCATAATATAAGAATATTTAAGCCCAGAAAATGTTAGAGAGAACGGAACTTCCTAATCCCTCTTTTCTGCTAATCTTGCAGCCTTCTTCAATGCACGGGTTCTAATACTCTTATGCATATTGAAATTCAAAGTATTGGCAATTTTGGAATAAACACCGACCGAGTTGTGGATTGCAAAATGCATGATTGCATGACTCCAGTAAGGCGTACTCGTACCGAATCTTTCTTGAGCGCCATTTCTGCGGCCAACTCCATTGAGAGCCGATCTAACGAAATTCTTAGGATTAGGAATAGTAGCCGAAGCGTACTTGATCTTGGACATGGCAGAAGTAACAAGATAAGAAATCACCAATTCAACATCAATGTTAGAAGCAACCAATTCTCCGCTCAAGGCATTGGACCATTGTTGAAGGAAAGCTTTGGAACCAGAGTATGTAGCCAAATATGGAGTTGGTAATAACCCACCAAAAGAACCCATAGTTAATATAAGACCTCTCACTTTCTTGTCACCAATAGTAGTTTGCTTGATTGCTGCTGCAACAACCTGGGTGATTTTCAATGTGACAGTGTTGTTAATAGTGATAATATCTTGTAACTCTTTCTCTTCAGTTTCCAAGAATGGTACTGGAATGGAATGGGATTGACCGACATTGTTGATCAAAATAGTCACAGGGATATCTTCAATGGCTTTTCTGATTTTGGCATAGTTGATGTCTTCATCAGTTGAAGCATCAAAAGCAACGATTTTGGTTTGGACCTTATACTTGGTTTCAATGTCTGTGGAAATCAATTCTAATTTGGATTGAGTTCTAGATACCAAAACAATGTTAAAGCCTCGGGCGGCAAGCTGCAACGCATATTCCTTACCGATCCCATCCGAAGCTCCTGTTACAACTGCCCACTTACCTGACTTGGCTCCGTACTTTGAGTAGTTGGTTTTAGGCAAGAGGAATAAATCGAAAATCAATGAAGCAAAACTCAAGGAGAAAACTGTGACTTTGGCCACTCCAACCAAAAGACATCCGATAAGAAGTCCATTGACGAGTTTACAGTCGCTAAATGATGAAATGAATTGACAAATTGACATTTTGGAGTAAAAGAAAGTGGTGAAAAAAAAAAGTGAGCGCGAATGCTTTGAAAAACTCTCCAGAAAAAGATAATGTTGGGGAAGAGGCTGGGCAAAGAAAGTGCTTATAAAAGGTAATGTATCAAGAGTGTAATAAATATAAAACAGATGTAATGGTGGATAAGCTAATATACATATAAACGTAAGCTATAGGATAATTTAATCAATATACATATAATACATGGTGGGGCTGTGAGTATGAGAATTTGTTACCTAGAGAAAAGCGAATTCCCTACATAAGCAGCCAGTTGAAGGCTTGAGTTTAGCCGGCCGGCGAATACGGCCAAGAAATCAAAGAGCAGACGTAAAATTCGTTCGTTTGAGAAACGTTACTGAGCCACATTGAACTTTGAATGTGAGAACTCCAGTTCTTTTCTTGTATTGATTTATGGCTATTTTTTCTCAGCTTCTCTCTAATGCCTTCATTCTTCATTGGTAATCCTCTATGTCCCTGAGAACTTACTTCTTTCTTAGGATCTCTTTGCTGAGGTCTTGGGGGCTATCCCTTCTTTCAATTTCCCGTCTACAAATACGTAAACTCCTCTAGTTTCTCATTAGTAATTTGCACATGGAGTGCTTCTCTTTCAGTGGTCTTTTCAAGGCTCTCCACAACGGTACTAAGCTTAAATCTCTGAATCTGAAGTTCAAGTAGTTCCTTATTTACCGATGCCAAATCGCTGTAGTTCCTCTCAAGTTTGGCCTGTGTCTTTTCGTCTTGAATCCTCAAAATCGGAATCCAAGGGTTATTGAAGCTCTTACTTGAAAAACCCTTGGCTTTATCGCCTGTTACCGGCTTGGGACCTGAGGCAGATTTTTCTGTAGATACCGATACTGATCGAGGATTCTCTTCGTGCTCTCTACTACCTTTATAATAGCCTCCGGCAACAGCTGCGCCACGACCTCTGTTTCCACGATAATTTCCTGAACCTCTGCCATGGTACAGTCCATAATAGTCGTCGTATTCTCCTCCAGCAGCACCAGTCACTTCTTCTGCGACTTCGTAGCGATCACTGGTCCGCTCACTGGACCGATATACATCTCTTCCGCCCGGATATGACGAATAACTGCCTCTAGCACCGCCTCTTCCACTGTAATATGGAGTATAGCGATGACTGCCATTAGAACTCTGAGAATAATAATCGTGGGACCCTCTGCTTCCTCGAAACGAGCCACCACGATTTCCGCCTCTTCCTCGGCCTCTATAACTAGATTCTCCGGCATATCGCGAATCGTAATACCCGTGATACCCCTTATCACTCATAACGGCTATTGATAGAAGAGAAGGAGATTTACAGGAGAATTTTGGCTAGTGCGAAAATTTACATGTTATACCCCGAAATTTTCACAGGTTACACGACTTCCGGTTTACAGGTTGTACACCGAAAAAGAAGAAATCCCAACACTAGCAAGAATCGAATTCCTGTATATAAGAAAATCAATAACATTTCCTTATTAGGACAGGGTGTTTACCCAAAAAAAAAAAAAAGATGACAGAAATTGCAGCAGCAAAGAACTTTACAAAACACTTCCCTGCTACTCTCTTTTTCAAACTAATGAATGAATGTTGCTGGCAACCTACCAATAACGAGTGGAACGATGTTTGGGATAAATCCAAAGATAATGAAGCTGTTGGTCGAATATCCAGGCTCCTACAACAATTAGAAGCACATGGCCTTAGCGGGGGCCAAATACAACAGTTTTCGATTCCGAATAGAAGAAAGCAAGCTGCATCTGAGATCCTTCTAGATAATAACGATACGGAAGAATTGGTGAACCCGATAATGAGTGAAGATAACATGGGCTTTTCCGACGACGAAGATGACGACGTTGATTCACTTATGGAAGGAAGTGGGATAATGAAGTTTGTGTCTCCACAAGTGACAGAAGTTGACACTGAAGTTTTCCTTCCCAAACAAGGAATCGAAGAAGGGAGGAAATCGAAGGTAAGAAAGGATCTCGATGAAATACTAGCCAGTCACAGCATCACTGATGAAAAATTCAAAACTTACGAACAACAAGTTGCTGCCCTTAAAATCACCAGTTTACTGGACTTAAAACAATTAAATCACTTACTTAACGACAACCAGATATTGAGTCATCGCATCAGAGTAATAAGGCACGATCTTCAGGTGTTAAATAATGAATATTCTAAATTCCAGCATGGCTTCGGAACCGCTTCCGGACCAGCACCCGATATCCCCATTAACGAGTCTGTGGACTCCAACGACTTCACCATGGTGATGTTGGCCATGGTGGTGATCCTCGTTATGGTGATCTCCAATGCATTTTCAATCTAATTAATACTACCGCTCTACAAATAAATAATATGTTATGCATCATTGAGTATATGCTTCCTTAACCATGTGTAACTATTTGTATACCAACTCTCTGTAGCAATTGTCTGAGTGTAAATTTGTATAGAAATGAATAATTTTTTTCCCTAATTTTCTCCCATGTTCACTGTTCTTGAATAATTATCGAAATTCTCACCATCTTCTTGGAAGTAAGGATGAACCAAAGCTCTCTTGGCACTGATTCTTCCACTAGGGTCATACACAAGAAGCTGTTCTAATAAATCAATACCATCTTCATCCAAAGAGGGTACGAATTCAGCCAAATTCTTCTTCAGCCATTTTGGAAATGTCGATTTGAAATCTGGCAAGTAAGACACATCGGGCCAGATTTCTTCATTAGGGGTTCCCAAAATTCTGAAAATTCTGAAGATCTCGTCGATTTCCGAATCTCCAGGGAAAAGAGGTTTCCTATTACACATTTCAGCAAATATACAACCCACAGACCACATATCTACACCAGTAGAATATTGTTTACCACCTAACAAAATTTCGGGAGCCCTGTACCACAAAGTGACGACTTCATGAGTATAGGCTCTCAAGGGCACACCAAATGCTCGGGCCAACCCAAAATCAGCCAATTTCAATGTTCCTTCCTTGTCAATCAACAAATTTTGAGGTTTCAAATCTCGGTGTAATACTCGGTGACTATGACAGTGCTTAATACCTTTGATTAATTGGTTTAAGAAACGCTTCACCATAGAGGAGCCTAAACCAACCCCTTGAGGAATCGACTCCATGTACTTCTTCAAATCCAAGTCCAAAAACTCAAACACCAAATAGAGTTTGTGGGAGTCGGAGTGTATTATATCGTACAAGCCAACGATGTTGGAGTTCTTCATTTCTTTCAATAAAGAAATCTCTCTAATCGCAGTAGAAGGGACCCCTTCATCTTCTGATTCTAATCGAATCTTCTTTAATGCAACCACTCGGTTGTTGTGCTTGGTATCTAGTGCCTTATAAACAACACCATAAGTACCTAAAAAAATGTTAGTAGCTGTTCTAGTGAAAACAGTGTCCACCTGTTGATACTTATCCAGGGGTTTACATACCTTCACCGATCTTTTCCTGTCGTTGGTAGTCAGATAATTCAACCATACTGTGCTGAAGAAGATAAATATGAGTCGATAGCAACAGGAAAACAACAGGAAAAATTTACCGCGTCTGATTAAACTTGGGGTACAAACCTCACAATGAAACGTGAGACGAGCAAGGAATGCGTGCGAACAGGTGCAGTGAGGGCTGAAACGAGACAGAGACAATACTACGGGTCAATTCAGGTGCCAGCCTAGAAGTAGGAGGGACTGTAGAAACAGGGAGTATAGGGCCGAGAGTACAGGGCCGAGAGTACAGGGCCGAGAGTACAGGGCCGAGAGTACAGGGCCATAGTTGTAGGTTTGTTCTAGGTCCAAATAGGGGGACAAACTCATCTGAAGCAGGGAAATCAAGTGTGAGCCGCATGAAGACGTTAGAGGGACGGAAGGCCAAAGTAATATAGATGAGAAACGGAAGAGATATACACAGGATAAATAGAAGTAAATCAGAAAGGATGTAGGACGCAGTAATTGTAAATGATGCAGAGGAGAGACAAAATAGCTAGACGAAGTGAAGTGGTTCATGAAGAGATTAGCCACACTGCGTTTACATCATATCGTCAATAAAGCAAAAGATGGTGGTCAATTTATCTATTATAGCAATCTTCGGATCATTATCCTACTTTACTTCGGAAATTTTTCCGAAAACATGCAATGAAATGCGAAATACGCACGAATACTGCAAAAATCTGCAAAAATCTGCAAAAAACGGAAAACAATCTACGTCGTCTACATTTCGTTTTCACATCAGTGAATATTCACAATGAACTCGATAAATAAATTTAGTCCCCAACTATTAAGACAAATAAAAACCCTCCGGTTCTGATAAGTAAATTACCCTAGTTATTCAGAGATCAACTCTTCCTGACCCTTAGAAGCTATTTCCCTTCTTTTCAAGTCCCGTCTGGTGAAGTGGAAAGCTATCACAGTCATTATCAACCCGAAAGCGGACAAACAGGCAGTGTATGTGAACCCAATGTGGTAAACGGGGGCATCTTGAGCGTTCCACACGAGAATTGGAACCCAGGCACCGGTAACGTAGGCCAAGTTGTTAGTTGCAACCACCAAGAAATTTCTCTTCATATCGTCATGGAACAATAAACTGTTGACCCAGGTAAGAATAAACGGTTGACCCCAAGACGTTGGAACCCCAACCAAAAAGTAACTTAACCAATGCAAACCTCTGGGAATATCCCAAATTGACAAACAGATACAACCAGCCATGAAAAGGATGAACACTGCACCAACAAAGAAATGATGCTTTCTGCCACCAATATAGTTATGGAAATAGGCAAGAAAAAGAGTTAATGCAATACCAATACCGGTCAAGATCGAAGGATAGGTGTTATAGATTTCTGGTCCTAAGTGTAACCCATTTTTCATCCAGGTGGTGAAAGTTGGTTGACTAATGGCTGCACAAGAATTATTGTAAGCTAAGAACAAGAATGGGAACACGAAGATATGCCAGGTGGTGAAAAAAGATTTGATTTTCTTCAAGGTGTATTTTTCTCTGGTGTTAAGCTGAGCCCCGATTCTTCTTCTTCTTTCAAGACCAACCAACTTGTCTCTGGCCGTAAAGTAGAAGGCATCCGTGGTCGAGGGAGTGTTTGGGTCCACGAAGAATGTGTAGATGGCAATAGGAACACTGATGACGGCATCAAAAACGAACAACCATTGGAATGGAGGTCTAGAACTGTTTTTGAACCCTTTTAAGATCCCCAATTGTAAAGGTCCCGAGATCAAACTGGCAGCGTTTCCGGCAACAGCGAAATAGGCAGCACGACTGCTGATTTCAGAAGCGGAGTAATTACTACCTAACAAGTATTCCATACTAGGAAAGTAGGCTGCTTCAAGCAAACCAACAAAGAACCTAATAGCGTACATCCCATGTAGGTTCTTACTAGTAATCATTAATACCGTTAAAAACGCCCACGTAAGCTCCAATCCACCCAAAAAAACCCGAGCCGACATTCTGTGAAGAATCAAGTTGCCCGGTATTTGCCCAATGATATAACCAACCGTCCACAATGTAATCATGTAATTATATTGATTTTTGTTCATATCGTAGTGTTCCAACATCCCGTTCACATAGGCAGTGGTCACATTACTCTGGTTCAAATTTTTGATGAAGTAACCGAACATTGAAGACGAAATCAAGAAGAAATCCAACTTTAACAAGTAAATTTGTTCGTGACGATGCTTATCGGCACCGTCCCAAAGAAATCGCAAAACTTTATGTTTCCAGTCTTTACTTCTTTTTTGTAATTCGACAGGGTCGATACTCAAGTCGATATATTTCTCGTCTTCCGTAGCTATCAGCTGTTGTTCGATAACCACTCCGTCCGATTTAAGCCCATCGGAAGAAATAGATTCTGACTCCGATGAAGACTTGGCTGAAAGACCCGCTTCAGCTTTAAGTTGCTTGACGTCAATGACTTCGGAAGCAATAATATGCTTGGCTAGATTGTTCCAAAATCCCATACTGAAGACTACTAATGAATTTCAACTTTCTTTCAGAAGCAAAAAATCAGTAGTTATATATAAGAACCATCATCGCCTATATTGCAGTATCAAAGGGCTTTAGCAATAGCATTAGCTTTTCCCTGTACTGTGGCATATGCATAATGAGTGCAAAATTTGCACCCGCAGATTGCGAAATATTAAAATGTGGTGTCAAAAAAAAGGCACTGTGACAGATAATTGTCCAAGGATAGAGAAAATGACGTGGGCCGGTTTATTTGGTGTGGTGAACAGATGGTTACCGGGGAAAAGGTTGTGATTGCGACATAGATAAGAGAACAACCAATAAGAAATATGGCCGAAGGCTCTATAGTGAGCACAAGCTGTGGACAAGAGTATTGGAAGAGAATCTGCTTACCAATTGCAGCCATCAGATACAAAAGCACCTAATACGATCACACAGTTACAAAATGACAAGCAGATTGTGTTACAGGGGACGTTCGACAGGCAGGCGATTTACACACCACAATTTAACGTCACGGTGAAAGTCAGTTTCTGTGTTGATGTTTCTGTTTAGAGCGAATACGATCTGAATGCCAGATATTCCCCCTGAATACGCCGTGGATACCAACCACTGTACCTGACCGGCATCTAAACCCCGAGATAACCATATTTTACACAGCCGACTAATACATGATCGCACCGATCTCATTATTATACTACTATATACTATTTCGTAACTTCATGATTTTCGTGATACCCGTTGCCAGCATCACAAACTCTAATTTCCCTCCCCCATTCACTGTTCAAGATTTGCTTACCATTGATTCTTCTTTCAGGGAGAGGATCAAGAATCGAATAAATAACGTTTCTACACCGGGCCCGTTTCAACGACTCAATAGGATCGTATCCGGTGGCATCTTTTCTTTTCAACAAGTACTCTTGGAAAAATTCATCCTTCTTTGCATCGGCCAACTGCCATAATTGTCTACCGGTTCTCATGGCCATGTAAATCACCCCACAAGCCCAAATATCAACGCAACGAGGGTCAAAAGTCGACTGATTGAATTCTTCTGGCGCAATATAAGGAGAAGACCCACATATCCCTTCACTCAATTGGATTTCGTTTTCCCATGCCATCTTAAAACATTCTCCATTACCGAAATCGGTGATTTTTAGCACCCCATTCTGCGTAAGAAGAAGATTCTCTGGTTTAAGATCACGGTGACTGACTCCCATGTCATGCATGTAGTTTACTCCTCGTATCAATTGCTTGAAGAAACAATCAGCTTCTGCATATTCAAGCTTTCCTGAGGCAATGATTAAAGTGTAAAGATCACCTCCCGAGCAGAATTCCATAACTTCACAGTAATCTCCCTTTGCATCCTTCAACAAATCAAGGGTATCAATGATATTCATGTGTTTGAGGGAGGAGGAAATACAGAATTCAGAAGTCAATCTCCGGTTATATTTCTTTTCCGACTCGTTCTGTCTTCTTTTGAATTCTTTCACGGCATAAAGAATCTCTTCACTGGATGCCCCATGGGAGTTTTCTCCCTTTACGAGGTCAAGTTTCTTATGGGAGATTCGCACAACACCAAACGAACCTCGGCCGATGACTTCTTGGCATCGGCCATACTTTTCTACAAATGACCGGCAATCTTGCTGTTCCGAAGCCTCAAGAATCTGCCCATTGTATGAGCCATGATCGTTTTTCTGCACCTGATGCACCAATCCAGCGAAAAGCGTAGGTGGTTTGGCCTGTTCTTCTTTATTGTTATTCTGTAGAAGTTTAGGGACGGCTGATTTAGCTTCGTCTCGAAGCTTCTTTGCACCCAAAAGATCCTTCAACATGTTGGATAATTTTTCTTGACGCTTGGCTGAGCGCAAGTTGTGTTCATGATTCCCGTTGTCGAGCATCTTGAACCGGGGTTTATTGACGGTAGCACTAGACGCAAGCGAGATCTGTGATGGGTTGGTGGCTAATGTGGAGGCCGTTGTACCAGGAGACACTGGTCTAGCTATTTTGGTGGAGGACACGGAGGGAGAGAGTGGTTTCTTCGTGGAGGATGATCTCGACACGTTACGATTGTTGGACGAGGACTGGGAAGGAGAAGGAGCTGTTTGAGCCGCAGGAGGAGGAGGAGACCCTAGTTTCTTCTTAGTGGAGGAGGAGCGGGAGATGGGGGGAGATTTGGTGGTCGTGGTAGTATCGTGTAAGTTGTCGAAGGAAGAGTTTTTAGAGGTTAGTGGAGAGGTGAAAGGGGAGGTTTTGTCATTGGGGAGGGGGGAAACGTGATCATTTTCCTGTTGTGATAGTATATCGTCATCATCTTCAATGCTATGAGGGGATTGATTCTGGTTGAGTACCGACAAATTGGTAGACAGCACGCCAAACAACTTGCCTATCTTGGTGATAGTTTTCCTCGACTTCAGGTCTCCCATGACCGGACCGAAGCAGGAACACTGAAAGGGGAGAATGGGGTTATTTAAAGTAGAGAAAGAATAAAAAAACAAGTCTAAACAAAAACCAGAGCGA